>QJNZ01001575.1:0-10530 GCA_004155055.1 Monosporascus sp. CRB-8-3
CCCCCCCCCCCCCTCTCTCTCTCCTCCCTTTCCCACATCTTCATCCACCCGAAGCCCCCCAAAACCCAGCAGCCAAGCTAACAGAAACTGCGTGCGAAAAAGGCCGCCTCGTCCGACTGATCCCGGGCTCGGACACGGACCGGGAACAGCGGGCACTGCGGGAGCTCTTCAATCACCGGCTGCCGTCGGACCGGGAGCGGGCACGCGTCGAGTGGCTTGACGTGGTCGAGGGCCGCGACCGCGTGCTCTGGCGCGATGTTTCCAGCGAGAAGCGCGAGCTTGTCCGCTCCGTCCTCAACCTCGCCAACCTCGAGATCGTCAAGCGCGCGCGCCCCAGCTCCACCTTCAACTTCGCCAAGGCAAGCATCGGGAACTTGTTCTTGACTGGGTGAGTTCTTTTTCGGTCCTGCCCTCGTGTTCCCCCGTTGTCGTCCGGCCTGGTTGGTGTCTTCGTCTGTTGGTTTGCTGCCCTTCTTGTTTCTAGGATGGGAATCAGCGCGGGCGGATAATGAAATGGCTTGAGGGTGTGCTTAGTGCGGACCTTACTTCGTCAAACGAGAGAAGTGCTCCATAGCGACCACATCAAGCTGCCATCAACCTACTAACGAACACTGCTGCACAGCGCCCGCGTCTTCACCGGCTCCCTGGAATCCGGCATCTACCTACTAAGCAGCATCTGCTCGATTCCGTCGACGGTGTCGGCGCTGCCGGTCATCAACAGCAACTTCACGCACCACATCAGCGCGGGGCTGGCGGACGGCACTGTGATCACTGGTCAGAACGCCATCTCGCACCCGTCGGCCCCGACGGCACTCCCCGGGTCCGGCGCCGGCGCCGCCGCGGATCCAGACCAGGACGCGGAGGGCCGGCTGCTGCTGCCGGCCCTGACGGACACGCCCACGGGGTCCATGACGCCACTCGAGACGGAGACGGCGGCGCACGACCTCATCGAGGACGCCACGCTGCCGGGGTCCCTGCCGTCGCTGCGGAAGCCGTACATCGAGTTCTCCAAGGGCGGCGGCGGTGGCGGCGGTGGCGCCACCAAGAACCCGGAAGGGAAAGCAGGCGGAGGTGAGCACGACGACGACGATGACGACCTGCCCGCCCGCATCGACCGCATCTGGTACATCAACCCGTACGGGCACGAGATCCGGCCCGTGCCGAACCCGAAGGTGCTCGCGGCGATCCGCGGGGCCGGCGCCGTCGTCTACAGCATCGGGTCGCTGTACACGTCGCTGATGCCGAGCCTGATCCTGCGCGGGGTCGGGGACGCCATCGCGGGGGTTAACGGAAACGGAAGCGGCGGTCCGAAGCACAAGGTCCTCATCCTCAACAGCAGCATCGACCGCGAGACAGGGCCCAGCAGCGACCCCTACACGGCGGCGGACTTCGTGCGCGCCATCGTGCGCGGCGCCGGCCCGCAGGGCGTGCAGGGCGTGCAAGGCGTGCAGGGCACGGGGAAGGTGCTCGCGGCGGCGGATACGTTGCCCCACCATAGTGATAAGAACACGACGTCCTCGTTATCGAATTCTAATACCACCACGGATACCGCCAACGCGGACCCCGGCTCGGATCCGACTAACCCCAGCATCCCCCCCCCCTCCACAACAGTCACAGTCGGGGCACCCGCGACCCAGAACGACCAGAAGACGCCGGGGTCAGTATCGGGGTCCGGCCTATGGTCGCCGCCAGCATCGCAGCCGCAGGCATGGTCGGCGGAGGCGGAGCAGGTGCGGCGGTACGTGACGCACCTGATCTACCTGGAGGGCGAGGGCGCGCCGCGGGTGGACCGGGCGGAGCTGGGACGGCTGGGCGTCGAGTGCATCCGGGTGTACGGGCGGCGGGTGGACGGGACGCTGCGGTACGATGAGGCGGGGCTGACAAGGGCGCTTGAGGCCATCGTGGGGAGACCCGACAACATGGGGCGGAGCCGGCGGAACACGAGCGGTCAGTAGTAGAGGTAGCCCTCGGTTGTCGGTGGGAAGTCGAGAGAACTTGTACGATTTATTGGGGAGACGCGGGAGGGTAACGAGTATACGGCTACTAGTTGTATGAATGCGCTATATAATAGAGTTCTACATTGAAATCGTCATGGAAATCACCGCACGAGAAAAAGGTATCATTTATCTGTGAACTCAGTATCTTACACTTCGCATGCTATGTATGCCTACAGCAAGAAATATAGTCTATGTATGACGCGTTTCCCACCCGACAGCAAAGCAGCAGACGGAGGAAATTCAAAGCCCGTTCCGTAAAAGCCTCCGGCTCAACGCAAGAAGGCCAACTTCGTTGCTTTTTCTCGATTCAAGTCAATCAGCAGCCGACGCCAGTTCTCCTCCCTCCTCACTCCCACGTTTCGATCAACAGCACTAGTCCGCTAATCGCACCCAGCAAGCTCGGAGACGCTTATTTGGGGGGGTTGGCGGCGACGAAGGCGACACCCTTCTCGATGTTCTTCTTGAGGTCGCCCAGGCAGGCCTCCAGAAGCTTCTGCTCGTTGGCGTCGATCTCGCCGACGGGCAGGATCTTCTCGACACCGTTGGGGCCGAGCTCGACCTTGGAGGCGAAGAAGTCGATGCCCTGATCCCTGTACAGAGGGCTGTCGACGAAGGTAGGCTCGACAACACCTTTCTCGCCCTGGGCGGCACGGAGGACGGAGTCGGCGAAGCGAGCACCGGCCTGAGCCATCGACAGGGTAGCGGAACCGGCACCGTCTTTGGCCTTGACGACCTCGTCACCACCGAACTGGACGCGGTTGACGAGCTCGGCGTTGGAGCTCAGGTCGGGGTGGTTGCTCTGGCTGAAGAGGGGGACGATAGTGACACCGGAGTGTCCACCGACGACGGTGATGTTCTCGTCCTTGGGGTCGGTGCCCTTGAGCTCGCTGACGAAGCGGCTGGCGCGGACGACGTCGAGGGTGGTGACACCGAACAGGCGCTTGGGGTTGTAGACTCCACGGGCCTTGAAGACCTCAGAGACGATGGGGACGGTGGAGTTGACGGGGTTGGAGATGATCAGGAGGTTGGCCTCAGGGCAAGACTCGGCGGCGGCCTTGGCCAGGTCACGGACGATGGAAGCGTTCGTGTTGAAGAGGTCATCTCGGGTCATGCCAGGCTTGCGGGGCACACCGGCGGGGATCAGGACGACATCACTTCCCTTCAGGGCGTTAGCCAGGCCAGTGGGCGTCGGGTCGTAGCCCTTGACGCTGCTCTTGGTGTTGATGTGAGAGATATCAGCAGCGACACCTATATGCGGTAATTATTGCATCAGCGTATGAGCACATCTAGGTCGATTGGGTCAACTGCGCAACGGACGTGGCAAAGCAGTCCAGAGGCTTGTTGATCGCCGGAGGGAGTACCGCCGCGACGGTGATACGGGCGCAAAACAGAACACTCCAACATACCGGGTCCGCCACGGATATCGTACAGAGCAAGCTCGGAAACTCTGGGGTTCAGCTTGAGAAGCAGAGAAAGAGGCTGACCGATACCACCGGCAGCGCCGAGGACGGTGACCTTGGAGAGCTACAAGATAGGATTGTTAGTTTCCGTCGTATGCGTCCGTGATGCCATTGGCGGGGATGGGTGCACGGATCTCAAAATAGCTTCACTTTCGAAAATTAGAGCAAACTGAGCGACTTACGTTCCTGGCCGAGGCAGAGAAAGCCCGGCGTTGACCGGCGGCGAAGATAGCTCTTACGGGCATCATCTTGAAGGCCTAATTATGTATACGTGTATAAGATCCCGAGGAAAGGAACAAGAGAAGAAAGCCGCTGCAGATTGACTTGGAAAAGCCCACGATATGTGTGGAAATGATTTTAGAAAATAGTGGGATGAGGATCAGGATCTGGGTCATGAGATGGCCGGTGGAAGCTTCCCGTTCTTGAAACTAAAAAATGACATTTTTGGGGCGCAAAAGCCACTAAGCCCTGATAAGGCTAGTATGCTGTGGCTCGTGCTCTTCCGTCTGTGGATTTGTGGCGAAAAAGTGGGATATTCTCCAGCCACATCTCGGCCAACTCGGGTTGTTGTTGGGAAGAAGCGATGTCGCAATTGGTCGGGCTGGCCGATGGCCGGAGACCCACTTTCAACTGTTACGGCCCGGGGCTGGGGCCCGTCAATACGGAAGAAGAGAACGCCGCATAGCCTAACGCCAAGGGTAGTGTAAAAGGCTCTCAGAGTTAGGGCGAGGGAGTACCCACCCATGCACTTTTATCCAATAGTACTCATTTTCGTATGTAAATATGTTCAAAACTAAATTATGCATCTAATGAAGGAGAGGAGTTCTCTAAGGATATCGCCTGATTCTGTACACACTTCTTTCATCTCTAGCGAGGGACATAGCGGAAAAGCATAGCAAATAGAAAGACGGGGACGCTGAATGCCCGCATGTTGGAACCATGTGTCTCGATAATTGTCGGAAGGTATTTTGATTCCCCAACAAAATAAGTAGTAAACGCATTGTGCTCATCCTTGCGAAGATGGGACGCAGGCGGTGAACCCCATCTAGACAACGGGTATATGAACAACAACAATATTGCTCTCCAGCACATACCATACACGGAAAACTTCGGGGTCCCCGCCGCTCCCCTTAGATAAGCGTAGGGCCAGATTAGTATTGGGTCGGTGACGACCAGCGAATCCCTGGTGTTGTGTTTTTTTATTCCTTTACCCCCTTCTTGGGTACTGTTTTTGCACTGTAAAGACTGAGAACCCCATCCTTGTGCGGAGTATTTCGTTACCCTTGGTTGGCAAGAGTTACATTTTTCACTTTGATGATCTCGCTGCCTACCGGCGGCTGAGAAGTAGCCAGGAGTAGAGACATGGCTCGGCTTCTACACCTCACGTGATGAAGGGAACTCTGGAATCTTGCCTCGGGAGTCGCGGATCTGGAGCATTAGCTTGCTGGAGATTACCGTCGACGACGCGGGTTCGGGCGACGGACCTAGCAGTACGTTACTGCCTGCAAATTCCCCTTTTCAAAATCCAAGCCCGGCAAGCTCCCATTATACGCTTGTCGCTGCTCGGTGGTCGACTTCCCCTTAGATTTCCCCCACCATCCAATTGTGACTATCACGGCTCATCCACCTATTTCAACTATGATTCGAGCCCCGAATATATTCTCTCTTATTGCTTCTGGCCATGGCTTCGACTGGTACAGGTAACAATTAGCATTATTCACCGCCTGAGCCAAGGGGACAGTGGGACTGGCACGAGGATATGATATTAAAGAGCCGGGGAGCACAAATCAATAATGGAAGTCCCATAACTTCTAGGAGTGCCTCGCCTAAATCAGTCCTCGACGACAGCGCAAGAGGAGGATAAAGCACACGAAGAGGGATATGCCCACGATCTCAGAAGGCCTACCTACAAACTATCACGCACAAGATAGCTTTTATATATGCTAGGAATGCCGTAGGCTGTTGTCTACTTGCTACGTGTTTATCTACGTGTTTATCTACGTGTTTATCACAGGCCTCCCTGAGTTACGAAGAAATCTTGGTATCGTATCATTCAAGCTGAGTTACTCGTTTGGGTGCTGTGATTAGTCGTTGGGACATTATGCCGAAGTGGAGAAGCGTTATCGGAGCCGGCATCGAACGTAAAACGTCTCATAAGCCCGAGGTTGGATCGAAAGCCACGGGGGCGCGGCGCATCATGGTATCAGTTGGAAAGACCTGTAAAGGTCTAGGTTGTTGTCACACTTACTAGGGAGCAGCTGCACAGCTCTTGAGAGGGCTTTTATATTGATAACTAGGAAGCTCAGAGCGGTGAGCCCACATGGTGTGTGTGATCTACTGATATAGGGCTTCGGAGAGGATCAACGTTGTTCCGAGTGATTCCTATAGCCTTGGGGGGGCCCTTTTCTGCGACAGTTGTATACGTAAGCGTACCTGTAATTATAGACATTACATCTCTTAAAAAGCCTTTTAAGCCTATATTAACAGCTATTGCTTTATGGTGAACACCATTGTTACCTCTGGAATAATTATAAGAATTTAGTTACACTCATATCCCCCAATTTGGACGACTGGTTAGCTAATTGTCTGAACTTATAGTTAACAAATAACTTTCTATTGATTTCCTCACATTTGCTTCCACATATTTTTCAGAACTCCTAGAAGCTATCGCTGAGGGACCCCTGAGCGGTAACTGAGCAACGCTGAGCGAGAGCTGAGCTGCCTGAAAGAGCCAACTTTCGGGACAACGCATTCTCGCAAGGCCCCCTAAACATGGACGTTAGCCCTGTTTTCGGTGCGAGCCAGAGTTTCCCTACGCTAACATCCTCTAATCCCAGTTTGGAGCCCGGGATGTTCAAAGGGGCCTAGCATGGACCGTTTACCGACGTTAGCTACTTTTCTCATTTCAATGTGTGTCAGACCCTGAGTGCCGAAAAATGTGAGGCCCCACACCATGGCGGGACACTATACCAGGTCTTAAATCCCACACACCCCCCCAGCTGAGAGATACTCGAAGCTGAAGAAAGTACTCTGTACTGCCGAAACATGCCGATACGCGGCGATAACTGTCCGTGACCCAATAGGCTGTCTGAACCTTATAGAAAGCGGCGGTAGACTCTATGCTACTGCGGCGTAAAAGGTAGCCTGTACGCTGGTCCAAGTCGGAGTCGAACGCCTTACTGCCAGTTCTAGTCTGGCTCTGGGGCTTGGCGAAGAACGGGGGTTAGTGTGTGTTGCATCTTGGCGCGCACCGGAATTGTGGACTTATCATGGTAGCCACTGCGCTACGAGGGCTCATAACTGTCAGACCCTGAGTGCCGAAAAATGTGAGGCCCCACACCATGGCGGGACACTATACCAGGTCTTAAATCCCACAATGTGTCAGTTGAATGAAATTGTCAGATGTTACGTGTTATCATTCATACCTCAGGGCATCAGCCAACAATGGGCAGCAGGGATGTCTCGGCATAGAAGGCCATCATTCATTCTCTTAAGGGTGCCCTCTTTTGGGGGCATTTTGGTCTAATACCGTTCAGAAATGTCGGACTATATGGCTAAGGAACACGGGATTTCCGCACCTGTTGGGGATTGGGGTAATTCCTCAACCTAATTTAGCAGTAAATCACGTAGTATCCGTAAAGTAGCTAGAATTCGGGTTCTGATTGATTGATTGATTGATACAGATGCATGAGCGAAAGACTCTCTCCCTGTCGATCGCTCTCGACGATGTTTTTGGGGCGCGTGCGTCGTCCCCCGTCTCAAATTCGTACCATTTAATAGGAGGGAAAGCCTCCGTTTCGGACTTTAACAGCCCCTCCTAACTGTCAGAATCAATGTTGCTCTTCCTCCTTGACAGCACCCGAGTAGCATCATGACGATCCCGTCCCCGCCAGCTACCACGGCCGCCATCACATATCCCGGCTCACCGCGAGTCTCGTAGTCACCATACTGACGAGCGTCAACTTCCTCAACACCACGGGCTCCGGCATCCTACCATCGCCCTTCCCACAATGGCGTCCGACGTCTGCCTCGACGCAAATCTCCTCCTCTGGCCAGCATCGGTCTACTCCTTAGACGGCTGGATGCACTCTATTCATCTTCGCTGCGTTAGGTAATGGAGTATCCTGGAATTCAGTTGCGGTCGTGAGTGCGCGACGCGCTATTGAGGTGTCGCAGAAAAGGGCCCCCCTAGGAGCTATAGGGATCACTCGGAACAACGTTGATCCTCTCCGAAGCCCTATATCAGTAGATCACACCACCAAGTGGGCTCACCGCTTCCTAGCTTCCTAGTTATCAATATCAAGCCTTCAAGAGCTGTGCAGCTGCTCCCTAGTAAGTGTGACATGAGGCTATTTGACGCCTAGGATGGCCGGGTCGTGCCGGGCACGATAAAGTGGAATTAATGGGAGATGGCGGATATGTATTGAAACCATGGGCTCTGGTACTGTATCGACAGGCTCTCTATAACACAAAGCCTAACAGACGAGGTTTTAAGTACATCGACGACTGGGAATTATCCGGCTCTAGATCGGCTCGTTCTACATTGCCCAGAAATTGGAGGACAATTGGTTGAGGACCGCATTGCCATCTCTGGCGCTCGCCATCATTCGACCTGGCGCCGTGGCTGGAAACATCCTTTTCTTTGAGTTTCTCTTGGACGGATGTCGACAGGTACGTCATATGGGAGGCAGAAGGGAGATGGCGCCTTCACCAGCTACCCTGGCCGTTCTCGAATGTAACATCGACTTAGTTCGCCCCCGCCGCACCTATAGCGACATGGTCGACTGCGGTCTCCTCTGCGGGCCTTTAACTGCTGGTCAGCTTCGTCACGCTTCTTAACTCCTTCGGTCGGATGAAGTGCCACGTCATGCTACGCTTCTTCAGAAAAGCCATTCACTGTTCTCGCGCTCCGGTTGGCTCCTGAACACTTTGCTAGTCTGCATCATCATAGAGTAAACTGGACGGCAGGCCATTATTCAGTTCATCCGAAGCATCTCCCTCTGTCGTTGCATCCAGAACCAAAGTCTGAGCCACAAAGGCGGATTATCGCAGTTTGCCCAGACGCCTACCGCGTGAGCAGTTCCTCTCCCGTAGGACGGCCCGTAGACCATCCGAGCAGCTTCTCGTAGAAATGTATGTGGCCCCCACAAAACCGACTCGTATGGTTGCATGAAATTCTCCCAAACAAGCTTTAACGCAGGCGACCCAAAAACTGGGCGGGTCGACTGCGTGTGAAAACTCTGACTCAGTCGGTAAGTCTTCGACCTCGGTGTCGCTCGTGTCGTATACATCAAGTGTTTCACTGAGTGGCATATCAGGCTCACCTGGCTTGGTACCACACCGTGCCGAAGAGGTCATTCGACTTGACAAGGTTCAAAGATTCTGACTCCTGCCAGTCCCATGGCTCGCTGACCTCCTGCGCCATGTCCTCGTCCCACCCAAAGAGTAGGAAGAATTCCTGCTCTCCGAACCCTTGCCTCGGCGTTGACACTGTGACCCTGGTCAAGTGATTCGACGAGGTAAAACTGCGCTGAGCTGGGGCGCAGTTTCCGGGGGAGGAGGTGAGTTCGAGAGTGGATATTTTCGATTGTCGCAGTTTATCCTTGAATCGACGAGCATGTAGATACAATCTGAGTTTACACCACATACAGCGCGTCTCTAAGTCCTTGCATCGGTTACAGAGAAATTTGTTAAAGGAGTCTAGGGGCATATCGGAAAAGGCGTCATTCCAGACTTCTTGCTCCGATCGGAATATATCCCAGTATAATTCGTCCATGTTGACACACTTCGGATAATGTGCGAGTGTTGGAGGTCTTAGGGGACGATGTAATTGGAATGATGACGGAGAATCAGGAGGCGATGTTCGTATGGAGGGGAGAGCGGGTTCTTTAAGTAGTGAGAATCAATCGGATTTACGGTCGTGTGAGTCATTTCATTTAGGGTTATTGAAGTGCGTCAACCTTATCCTGGGTTACACGAGAAAACGAGAGATTCTTCTGGGTGGTCAAAGATGATGATGATGTTAGGTACAACAGTAACCCCGAGCCTCAGTAGAAATACCCCTCCCGTACTGTGTGGCACCTTCTTTCTGAAGTACCTCCCATCTACACGAATCCGTTAAAGAACTTTAGTCTGCTTTGTGTCCCGTTCTTCGATTTCAAGTCGCTGACTCACGCTCCAACTCGGCATCATCCGCTTACTCTTCTTCTGTCCGCTCACCCAGCAAACGAGAGTTCTTTTGAGTTTCATCCTGAATAATACTAAAAGTAATTGGGTATGACGATCGATAGTGCGAGCATATGCACGCTTTGACTGGGCGTGCAGGCTGACGGAGGATTATCGGAAAGGTACCTCTGGCCCTCATGTTGAGAACGAACAGCTTCTGCCAACTGATCTCGGGAATGGCCTGGGCATTTTGCGAATATGTAGCTAGACAGTATCATTTAAGTACATGACTCTGCGACCACAAGATCTGCGACAATTCGCTGCTAAGAACAATGTCGTCCCAAGTCCCCAGCGCAAGTGGGTTGACATATTCCAGAGTATGACACTTAGACGGCAGTCCTGGGCATGGAGATCGCCTAGAATGTACTGTTTAGCATCTTTTGAGGACCAGAATAGCTCGCCAAGATCGTTTCTAGCGAGCCGATAGACCTAATCTTCCCACGCGATGGTATAGTCGATCCTGGGCCGATGGTGTCCACGTCCGACGTTCAGACGTTGTTTGACCACCACAACTGTCCTCTAAAACCGACTTGGCCGTACTCCGACGCTCTTTACTAGCTCCAAATCCCCCAGTGCCACGTCCTCGAATGTCGGACCAGGCATGTGCGCGGGATCAGGTCTTGTACTATGAATGATTTCTGAGTAAGCAAGCCTGTGGAAACCTGCCCTGGATGCGGACCTAAAAGCTCTCTAACGCTTCATGGAAGTGTCAGCGGCGCCAATGGTGCCGGTCTTGGAATTGTAGATGCGACAGTGTCGATTCTACCCTGTAGGAAGAAGTAGATGCTACCCTGGAAGGATTTGTATGTGAAAACGTGCAGGGTAGGATCTGGATTGGAAAGTGGAAA
>QJNZ01001576.1:0-10527 GCA_004155055.1 Monosporascus sp. CRB-8-3
GGGCGTAGGGGAGTTGGGTGATGGTGGGGAGGGGAGCGGGGTGCACGGGAGTGTGTTTTGTGTGTGTGGGGGTGTGTGGGTGTGTGTGGAGGAAAAGGCCCATGTTTTTAGTAGGTAGGTTACGTACCAAACGAGATCACACCGACGGCCTGGAATATGCCGCTATTCACAGTGAGCAACGGCGTGCTGAACGAGCCTCGCGCGCCCGGGGGCGCCAAGATGCTCTGGACTATGACCGTAACCAGGATGACAACCATGCTGATCAGGGCGAGCGTGCTCGCTTTCGCCAACTATATCACCCATCAGCCCCCTGTAGTTTTCCATACCGCAACTACTGCCCGCCCCCCGAAACCGGGAAGCAAGCAAGCTTTATTCTTTTTACCTTCGCAATGTCCCTATACAGCGTCAGGGGGTAGCTGACGCCGACGACGAAGATGACGATGACGGCCCTGCGGTCCGCCAGCAGGCCGAGGACGGGGACGTCGCGCAGCTCCGGCCAGATGGCGCGGAAGACGTAGGGGATGGAGTCGCCGACGATGACGGCGAAGGCGACCATGCCGCCGAAGGCGAAGGCCCACTGGGCGACGCTGATGGCGACGAGCCCGGGGCGGCCGAAGCAGTGCTCGACGGTACCCTGGAAGCTGCTGGCGCCGCTGAGCTTGCTGTTGACCACGATGAGCCGGATCGTCCAGTCGACCACCACCGTCAGCGCCAGCAGCAGCGCGACCCCGGCCAGCAGGCCGGCCTCCTTGAACGCGTACGGCTGCCCGATGATGCCCGCCCCGATGATGCTGTTGGCCATGTTCATGAAGGCCGGGCGCAGGCCCGACTTCGGCCGCTCCGTCCACGCCGCGTCGCCGTCACCCCCGCCGCCCCATATCGGGCTGTTGGCTACCGTCACGGACGGCGCCTCGATGTCAGTCAGCAGCGGGCGTCGGTCGGACCCCGAGGCGCCCGACGAGTCGTCGATGTCGAATTCGAAGTCGTCCCTGCTCGCGCGGCGGCAAGAAGCGTCCTCTTCGTCATCCGAATACGTCGGCGAGCCGGGGCCGCCGTCGCGGTGGATGCCGTTCGCGGGCGGCGGGATGTTGGTCGGTCGCAGGTCGAAGCGGACGCGCGAGGTCATGCGGCCGCGCTTGGGTCGGCCGGAAGGCGCCGGATCGTCCTCGCCGGGGTGCACCACGAAGCCGTCCTCCGCATCGTAGTCGTCGGTGCCGTCGTCATCGTCGGAGACGTTGCCCGCGGAGAGCAGGCCATGCGCCTCTTGGTTGCCCGGGGCCGCTGCGGAATGGCGGTCCTCTCGAATGTTGTTGTTACCGCTGCTGCTGCTGCTGCTACTGCTGCTACTGCTCCTCGCCGCTTCCACCCTGTGCGACGAGCTAGTATAAGTCTTGGCCTTGGCCATCGTACTATTACCGCAGCATTTTTGTGTCTCCACGATAAGGCTGAGAATGCCGGTCCAGTTGGTTCTGAGCAATAATTTTGGTCCTGCTGATTATTCGATTCCGACAGCAATTGGAAGGCAAGTTCGAGATATTTGGTAAGCGCTTTCGACAGGTGCCTACTGGTCAAAGCAACAAAGATTTAGTAGCTAATGGGGATGACCTCAGCCGTCGTCTACGTTATGTTGTTTGTAGTGTGGAATATTCCTACAGTAAAAGCTTTACATACCTACACATGTATGCTCTGACGAAACAGCCTTGAATACTGGGTCCCCGAATACATACCTTTCAGGGGCTATATCATTGATATTCAGCCCTGTAAGGATAGCCTTAGGTACTTATCATCATGTGATGGCCGGGTACGTACCTTAGAGTTGGTTCAACCTTAAAGTACTCTCCTGATTGATATAAAAGGGGCAATCTATTGGCTCGACTACCTAGACCTCCTACCTAGGTACCGTATTGTACAGCCGCTTGTGTCCTCTTTGGAGTCTTATCCTTTATATACTTATTTATCGTTCGTACCATGTAGGAGAGTACCCGTTTGCTTAGGTTGACCGAGGATATTACGGCTTCTACAAAAAGCTTCTGGCTTACTGTTGAGGAAAGGCGAACGAACAAGCCAAATAGCTATCCCTCCCAACAGGCGAGCAGAAATAGGGGACACGATAAATCGAAGTTCTTGTGTGTATTAATTACAGGGTTCTATACTACATATGCCGGCTCCATGGCCTAGGTGCTTGGTCCGGGACTCCGTTCTTCGTCGCCCATCGGTCCTGGGTATCAAATGTTATATACACACCTTATATCCGCCGTGTTTGGGAAAATGTTCTGTTTACTGGCAAGGCCAGCGAACCTGATCTGATCTCGGGACCTCATCGCTACAGTACAGGCCTTAGCCCCCACCAGCCCTTTTCCAGATGAATTGCCGTAAGTTTGGCGGCCAGCGAAAAGGCCGGTGGTCTCGTCCTCTGGTGAACAGCGGACATGGAAGATTACACCGCGAAACCCCTCGTATCGTATTTACGCAACCAGAGCAACGATCGAAAGTAAACCGATGATCGCGATGTATTTACCCCCTGTTCTGAGTTGACCAGCCCGGGACTCCTCAGTAGGTGTGGTGTCCGACGAGGGTTCAAGGCTCGACGAGGACTCTGCAGATGGGTTACTACTGAACCCTGTGTCAATGGAAGGAGATGCTGAAGGAGCGGCCGAGGATCCACTAGATGACTCTGAAGTTGTTGCAGCCGGAGAGTTGGTGGGAGATGTAGTGGACTCTGTAGGAGTTGTAGTGTCGCCGCCAGAAGAAGTGAGCTCGGCAGCGAATCCTGCATTCGTTGTCAGATGCCACCTCAAGACTAGGTAGAAGAGGTCTATAACTTACCAATGCGCGACTCGTCCAAATCGAAGACACTGTAGACGTTCTTCAGAAACACATCTCCTAGGAGCCAACTTCCCTTGACGACTTCTATGCCGAAAATGTTGGCCGTACAAACATTGTCATCGGACGTGGCAGATAGGAGGTCGGCTGAAGAGATATTCCAACTCGCGCCGGCGAACGTGAAGGCTACAGGGACACTGCTGTCGCAAGGGACAGTATAGCTGCTACCATCATCGCCGCTTGATGCCCCCGGGATCATATCAAACAGGGCCGCGACCTGATCCTTGGGAGCAAAAGCATACGTGGTGCCCGTGTCGATGTACGCAGTCTTTCCTTTAAGTCCGACCGGCTGACTATCAACCATTACGTCGTCCAACGGAATGGCCCAGGCGGTTTCTGTTACCAGTGAAGCATATGTGATTTCCCCTTCGTATCTGTCCTTGTTTACGGCACCGAAAGTGATTTCTCCGTCATTGGGACCATCAGAAGCCCTAGATAAAGAAATCCCGAACACGTTCTTACTTAAGAGTTTAGCATCTTTGATTGCCGAGAGGAAACTATCCGGGCTGGTGGACATCCCTAAGATACCTTCGAACGGGAATCGGGTAAATTCATCCGAAGTGACGGTGGCAAGCCCGAAGTTGAAAGTCGTGTTTAACTCAGCAATGGACATGCTATCCCTCACAATATGCCCGCTTACTTCGCCCGTGCCATACTGGATCGTGAAGGACGCGCCCGTGTCAACGAAGGAAGGGGAATCATCTGGACCGAACGAGTCGTGTGTGGTGCAAGCTTCTGATTTACAGTTCGCACCCATCACCCAGGTGGTACTGGCACCCGTGTCGAGCAGCATGTACACTGGCTTCCCCTCGGCGCCGAGCTTAACTTCGAGGAAATATGAGAAGTCGGTTCCATCTTGGTGGATGCCAGCACTGTTGCTAGCCGTGGGTTCTTCGGCCTTCATGACGTCGTGCTCGTTTTCCCTCCTAGAGAAGCTCGCATCTTCCTTGCTGTTTGTCTGGGATCCATACTTGGCTGCAAGTCCGTCCGCTATCCGCGATACCCGGTCCATAAGTGACTCGTCGGACTACATAAACGTATAATTGTTAGTATATTTTGCCTGGGGGCATTCGAAGGCTAAAGGACAAACTTACGTTAGAAGAAGCCTTTCGTGATAGTTTCAAGGTGATAGGCCGGTCGCCTTGGGCTGTCCTAGACCGGAGAGCTGCATCACTTCTGTCCACTCCTCGTCCCGCCCCTTCACGTCCATCGGCAACCCGAAACTTGGGGACAAACGGATAGAATGCATGGATGCCGTTAATCCATAGTAAGAGCTGGAGTAGCACTAAAGTCCGGTGCATGTTGACAGCTCCCCGTATTACAACAACCGCCCTCAACCCCAGGAATTAGAATCGACTCGAGTTTAAAGTTCCTGGTCGTGCACATGAGCCGCTTGGTGATTCCGTCGACACTAGTGTGATAAATTTTAAACCTCCTGCCAATGCCGCTTGAAATTCTTTCAGTAAGCAACTATTTCCGTCTTCAGAAAGAGCCTTTGTCGAGGAAGGGCCGCAGGGCACTGGGTAGCTTTAATAGATCACAGTTCCCGGGCATTAGAATTAGAAAATTAGATATTACGACGGCGCCATTTGTATGAACGACGGTCAGGACACGCACCCTCCTTCGGACGGAGGGGTAGTAATAACGGGGGACTGAGTCAGTGAATACAATACAAGGAATGCGAGGTCTTGGTCTTAAGTCGGACAGCAAGGAATCGTATTCATATGATTCAGCGTCAGGTTGCCGATTCAAGGACAAATCCACAACGGGGATAGAAACACAATTGCAAGGGACAAAGACAAAGTACAAAATGCCAATTAGCGTAGGAACGGCTTCTACCCGGGAGATGACTTGACAGAGCACGATGACGCTCTGAAGTCGAGACAGTTGAGAGACTTGAAGATGATGGATAAGCCCGATGTCTCGTTGGTAAAGTGGATGGACGAGGGGAATCGTAACAAGCCCCATCCTGAGTGTGGGTGAACGCCATCCAGCTTTCGTCCCCTCCTGCCTCTCAAAGGTGTAAGTGGACTTCCCCATCAGGAACCTGCAGCTCTAGCCAGTACTCTGCAAATCACTATGGGTCCCAATCCTGGTAGGTCTGCCATTATTTGCCGATTCGTCGGTTCGCCCGGCCACTGGCGTCCATTCCTCGGATGATCAGAAGAAGGGGGGAGTTGGGGAGGCGGGGGGTGTTCCACTCCCTGTTCGATAGAAGGAGGTGGAGTTAGCAGTGGAGCCGCCGCCGGGAGATACCTTCAAGAGACTCTCTATTTACCCTCGTCTATATTGGTACTTGCGGTTGCTTGCCGGTACCATTAATGGCAACTGTTCCTTCCCATACTGACTCGTCCGCTGGTTGCGCCTAGCATATCAAGTGTCGACTCTGGTCGCATTATGTCAAGTTTGTAAGAAACCCGACTGTTACATCTGTAACCTCACTGCGAGGCGGGAAAGGGAGGCGAATGGATAACTGTAGATAAACGTCTTGAGAAAAATATCGTCTCTCATCTACGGCATTGGATTCTCAGAGTTAGCAGAGAGCTTTCTACGTCGGGAGTGTCTTGGTTGAAGTCTTTCACGATCTTTACGGGTATCGGCTACCCAAAGTCTGTATCGTATCTTGAGCGCTTGGCCTGCGTAGCTTATGTATAAATCTTATTAGGACGGTACGTTAGATTGCGATGCAGGGTTAGCAGGGGCGATCAGTCGGCGACCCAGGCACAAGGTGGAGAACCCCTGAGAGCTTAGCTTCGCTAGAACTTGGGGGCCACTGAAGCAAGTGTTTGGACTACTGAGCCGCAGTTCTTGGTAGTGCAATAGCCCACAGCTTATTCTATAATACTACCTTGCTAATAAGGATGAACTACGGTTAGTTAATTTCAGGGCCTGCTTTTCGGCTTACGAGTTCGTCCATTAGTCTTCGCATGGCGCTGGTCTGCAGGGCCGGGTCTTGCCCTCCGAGGTGCGGTATTGATGGTGAACACTGAACTTGCGGGCCTTTGATACGGTTGGACTTGAACGCACCACGTGCCGAGGCAAGATCCTACATAGTAGGTACGTAGGTAGGGAGGCACTTCGTACGTAGGTGGTTAACGAGATACGCTGACAATGCTCGCCATCAGCAATGGCATTGATGACGTTGCATATCAAATTAGGTGTCGAATGGATTATTCGATGCTTGGAATGACCTGTCACCCGGTGTCCGAACCGAAATGGCCGGCGTTATGCGCTCTTCAAGCCCATAAACATTTGAAATACGAGCTCTACCCTGCTTTCCCTTCGCTGCTTCCATTTCCCAAAAAGCAACCTTGCATCGCAGCCCTGTGGAATCGGCCTATCAGCATCTGGCTCTCCTGTAGTGACAGCGAGACGCCAGTGCTGCATTACTCGAAGAGTGGCATTTTGCTACTGCACTTTGCTGACGGCATAACTATCTGTCGCTTCTTCTTCTTTTCGGCCCTTCGCTACATGGAAAAGGAGAGCCGACGTTCGGACGGCTTGTTTCAGCCATCCTGATCTTACTGCTTCGTTCATTCCTCGGCTTTTGGTGATCGGGAAAGCGAGGTGTCGTTTCGTTCCACGCCAAGCCCGCGATCTCTCGAAACCGAGTCAGCAGAGATATCCGGCCCAGTTATCTTGTACTTTTGTCCGATTTGATTATAACTCTTCCAATCGGGATTTTGCGCTCTTCACGGCACTCGCCAATGATATTCCGTTGACTGCCGTACCTAATTTGAGACGTCTACCGTTATCAGCTCTGTTAACTGCCGACTCTACAGTAGCTAGGGCTTTTCTAGACGGTACTTCTGGCACCAATTCCGTGCTGTTCCTAATATTTTCCGTGAATATGTTTCCGCCTCTGCTAAGGAAGTGAGTTTGTCGTTGATAGTAGCAAATGAGTCGATGTCGCGTCGGTTACTGTATTTCTTCGCAACTGATGTCCGTAGGAACACCCATACTGACTCGTTCGTCCAACGGAAACTGTCGGTGAGCTCTAATGTTTCCGACAGGATAGCCTCATTTGTACTCTGTCGAAGTTCTTCATCAGGGATCCTCTCGATGAGAGACATTAGGAAACTCCAGCCGGAAGTATCGGATGAATGCTTGAAGCACCATCTCTTGACGTCGTCTGCGACAGTAGCGACCAACTCAGGGCTTATATTCCACCTGGCTAGATCGCGGAACAACCACCGCGCGTGGTCCCAAGCGTAGTAGTTACGAGGGTGCCTTTCAGCAGCAACCATGATAACCTTGGTCATATCTTTCCTCTGATCTATAGGAATGCCATGTGCCATAAATACCTGGAGCAGCCAACGACGGTGCCCCCAGAGCGTAGGAGATTTGGTGTGGCGATGCAAGTGTGAGGTTAATAGGCTGTCCACGAACTGCATCTCTCCGTTTAACACCAGTGATGGATCTGACTCTTGGTCTTTTAGGAGGGACAAGACGGCTCGCTTCCTGACGTTGGAAGCTGTGAGATGCTCCGGGTCCATGAGGAGCAGCGTCGAAGTTGCCCGTGTCACTAGATCATTCACAGACCTAGAGCCGTCCATTAGGTATTCGTGAAGGATTCGACGCGCAACGAAGAAAGCCTGAACAATCCTCAACTTGGGAATCGCGACGGCAACGCCATCTTGAAGGAAGTTGACGCCGGATTCGAGAGGGTCATCCTCTCCGAAGACCTCAATTTCTAACAAGTCATTGTTGGCAGGCAGCTCCGTGAGGATCCTTGATATGTCGTTGTAGACTGCCCCGGCATCTTCAGCTTGTAAGCGAACCAGAATACTTTTATCCAACGAGCGAGACATGGCCGTCGTGTTCCGGGTCTCGACTCCTAGCCATATCCATAATTCTGAATACCGTCGAGGCCTCCGTCAAGTCGGGCACCATTCGAGTGGGATTGGGCTGTAGCTAAAGCGTGTGTGGTCGGTAGTCTACTGGTACTCAATACGGAGGTCTATCTGATAGGCGGGGTCACGCCTCAGAGTGATCATACACTCTGTTACTTGCATAATATATTTGATTAGCGCTAAATTACGAGTTCCTGAGGTCGGGGCTTGGGTACAGTTTTAGCCGATGCTGGACCACCACGTCACTGGCAGCAGATCTTCAAGACTTTTAGGTGAAACTCCATAGTCATCTCCTCTGTGCATGCTGAAGCAGAGCACAAACGCAGATAAAAATGCCGTCCCTGTTAGTTGTGGTCTTTCTAATCGAGGTCTTCACTCATGTCGTGAATACAACCGGGGCAGCGACGACCAACAACCTGGTAAGCTTTGCCTCGAGTGTCGTTTTCTGCCCACAGCCGCACCTAACGACAGGTTGAACAGCTATGGAACCTCTACCTAGCTTTGCCGACAAAAACCTCCCGAGACCTGGCCGAGAAGAAGAAGCTGCAGAAGGAATTCCTCAAGGTGCGCCATGAACTCAACGCCACGAGCAGCCAGGACCAGTTCGCGAAGTGGGCGAAGCTCAGGCGCCAGCACGACAAGCTGCTGGAGCAGCTGGAGAAGACGAGTACGTGGCCCGACCAGACCAGACCAAACCCACGATCCTACACCCCCCCAAAAAAAGGCGGTTGTGTGACTAACCCACCGGGGGATTCATATAGAAACGTCCGGAGACGCCGCGAAGACGAAATTCGATAGCACCGTCGGGGTCGTGCGGTGGGCGGCCACGTCGGGCCTCAGGTTTGTCATCCCCTTCTGGTACGCGAAGCAGCCGATGTTCTGGCTCCCGAAGGGTTGGTTCCCGTACTACGTCGAGTGGATTCTGTCCTTCCCGCGGGCGCCGCTCGGCAGCATCAGCATCACATCGTGGCAGGTGGCGTGCACGGCGGTTGTCATGCTGGTGAGCGATACGATGGCGGCGGTCATGGGCCTGATTCTGGGGGCAAGTCCGCAGATGGAGCAGCCCATGAGGTCCGGAGGAGGGGGGAAGCAGGGAGCCGGACCGACGCCGGCGTCACAGACCGCCAGAAGCAAGAAGGACTCTTGAACAAGCTACAGGAGAGAATTCTAATTACGAGTAATGTCTTATCGTCGAGGGCACGGGGTATGATGGATATGGGCAAAGCATGTACGTATGTGATAAATGTCTCTCATCTATTTGACGCAGAGCTTTTCATCGCGCGAAGGCTTGGAACTCTGTAACACGATTGAGATGACTCTTGGCAGAGTACCTTGGGTCGCTATAGGCAACATATTGACTCTAGCGACCATCGGGAAGGAGATCGCCAAAGCTTCGAAAGTGCCATAAAGTTTGCATCACGAGTCACATCTAATGATAATGGTTCCTTACCAGGCTGCATGTTGCTCGTACGCTGTAAAGTTCTCCTGAGAGCGGACAGCTGGATTTTTTTTTTTTTTCCCCCCAGGAATTCTAGACGGGTGTTTGTAGAGGTGTTGAAAAGAGTTTCAAAATTTCAAAGGGAATTCAGCAAGAGAAAAAAAAGAAAGAAGAGAAGCGGATCCCATTATGGGACAAACGTCGGCAAATCACAACCCCGAGCCTAAAAGCCACAAAAGAAGAGGGTCCGACGCCAGTGCAATGCCTTCTCCGAATGGCTGAATGCATTGTGGTTGGGTCCCTGGTAAATCCATCATCATCAGCCTTGTCCCTTATCTGCCAGCCGTGCCCCATTACAACAATCATCTGGCCAACTTGCGATTTCAACGCTTAGGTACTTGACCAACGTGGGATCTATTCGACTATCTATATATACATACAAGAACCGGGGCATGAAGTCTAGATAAGAAGAAAAGCTAAGATGGAGATCAGCTGGGGGACGTAAGTCATCGTCATTATCCCACCTAATTCCTCTCCTTCAAAACCCCCCGTCGCCATGCTGGCCGCAAGCTAACAACCGGACCCACAGAATCAAGTCCCTCCTCTTCACCTTCGGCCCGTTCCTCCTGCCGAAAGCGATATCCTACTACCGCCAGGCGCGCGCGGCGCCACGGGCCGCGGGCCTCAGCATCGTCCCCCTACCGGCGGCGGCGCGGCGCTCGATCGCGATCCTCCTGTGCGCGGCGCTCCTCTTCCTGGTGCTCTCCCTGCCGACCTTCGCGCCCGAGAACGTGTTCGTGCTCACGCAGTCGCGGCTGCAGATCCCGACGGACGTGCTGTTCACGCGGCTGTCGGCGCTGCGGCCCCTCAACGCCCTCACGAGGGCCGACGAGGCCCTGCGCGCGCGCTTCGTCAACCTCGAGGCCCGCCTGCTGTACCTGCAGTACGGCCCCGCCGCGCTCGCCGAGTGCCCCTTCTGCGGGCCCGACGAACCCGGCGCCTACTTCTGGTACGCGCTCCCCGCGCTGCTGGCGCCGCACCTGCTGAACCTCGCCCTCGCGTCGCTGGCGACGACGAGCGGCGGGCTGCTCACGGCGCCGCCCGGCGCCGCCCGCTGGCGCTGGCTCGCCGCCGTCTCCGCCGTCCTGCTCGCCGGCCTCGACGCCTACCAGACGTACGGCTACAACGCGGGGGCCAACGCGCGGGCGACGCGGCTGTCGGAGATCGACGCGTTCTTCTGGCGCAGCCGCGCGCAGCGCCACCTGTCGCTCGCGGCGCTCGACGGCCTGCTGGCGGCCCTCGCCTACCTGTCGTCGACGAACCGGGCGTTCGCCAGGGGCCCCGGCCCCGCGG
>QJNZ01001577.1:0-10515 GCA_004155055.1 Monosporascus sp. CRB-8-3
TTATAACGTTATATTAAAATAATTAAATATAACGGTAACAGTAAATCCGTTAAGTCGGAAAGCGTATTTTTTATAACGCTATATTAAATTAATTAGGTACAGCGGCGGCGGTAGATCCGTTAAGTTAGAAAGCGTATTTTTTATAACGTTATGCTGAATTGATTGGGTGTAGCGGTGGCGGTAGGTCCGTTAGGTTGGAAAGCGTATTTTTTATAGCGTTATACTAAATTAATTAAGTACAACGGCGGTAGTAAATCCGTTAGGTTGGAAAACGTATTTTTTATAGCGCTGTGTTGAATTGATTGGGTGTAACGGTAAAGGCGGGTCCGTTAGGCCTAAAAAGGTATTTCTTATAGCGCTACGTAGATTTAATTAGGTGTACCGTTATTAATAAAGCCGTAAATATTTAAAAAGGTAATTCTTATAACGCTAGACGTTACCGCGGGGCCTAACCTTAGGTGCGCTTTCGGTCAGTAATTAAAAAAAATTAAAATATTTATATAACGTTTTATATAATTAAGCTAGATATATAATTAAATTAAATATTTTTTTAACTATTTTAACTTCTTATCTTTAATCGTATATTTTTTAATATTAATATTATAAAACGCCTTATAAAAAAAATAAAAATAAACTTAACCGTTTAAGTTAAAAAACGAAATCCGAAACTTAATTATAAAAAACTTAGTTTTATTTATAATATCTTTTATTTTACTTTATAAACGTAATATAATAATAAACGCATTTAAATTAATATTATTTTTTTTAAATAAAAATTAATATTAATTAAAAAAATATTAATTATTAATTAAATTTTTAACTTAAATATATAAACGTTTTTTATCCGGTTTTAATATATTAAAAATATAATAAATTTATTATTAACTTAACGCGTTATAAAATATATTAAAATTAACTAAACGTTATACTTTATTAAATAATAAAAAAAATTTAAAACGTATTTATTTCGAAAAATTAATTATTAAAAAATATTATACGAAAATTTAAAAATATTTTATAAATAATTTAAACTTATTCGGGTTATTATTATAAAATACGGTATTATAAAAAAAGATATTTATAATTTCGATAAAATTAAATTTTTAATAACGTTTTTTATAATAACGAATATAATAATTACTAGTACCGAAAAACGTAAAAAATTTAAATAAGCTTAGTAAAAAAATCGGAAATAATTTATAATAATATAAATTATTAACTTTTAAAATTAAGCCTTACTTTTATTTATTATCCTTATTAAGAAAAATTACCTTTTTCGTTAATTTATTAATAATTTACTTTTATTCGATTAAAAGATTATTATAAATAATAACGGTTAAACGATAAATAAATTAAATTTAAAATAAATTTAATATTTTAATTATTATATTTAAACGCGTATGAAAAAATCGAAACGTTTTTTTATTTTTAATAGTTATAAAAACTATTATTCGATAAAATTCGAAAAATATTATATTAATTATAACATTATTACATTTTATATATTAACTAATTCTTTTTATTTACTTTAACCTTTTAACATATTTTATTTTTTCCCGTTAAAACGCGTTTATTTGTTATATATCGAAAATTTTATATAACGTTACGTTATTTATATTATTAAAAAAGATTTTATCGCCGGTTTTTAAAACGCGTTTAAAATTACTATAATAATTAATAATATTAAATCCGAATTCGCCGTAATTAACTTTATTTTATTCGATTTTAATCGCGTTTTTTCCGAATTAAAAGTTTTAATTATACTTTACCGACCGTTTTTTTACTTACCTTTATTAATTCCGTTATTTCCTTATTTACGAAAACTTTTAAAAATATTACCAAAATAATTCGATAAAAGTATTATTTATAAAAGTAAATTAAAAATTACTAAGGTAACTTACTAATAAAAATAATTAAATCGGTTAATTTTTTAATAAAAAATAACTTAATACTATTATACGAAAACGTTCTTTTTCGGAAAAAATACGGCTTATTACGTAAAACGAATTATATTTTTAATAAACGCCGGAAAACTAAAAATAAATATCTTTAAAAAAAAAGATATTTATTAAAAAAAAAATGCAAACTTTTATAACTACGAAGGAAAATAGTAATAAATAATCGCAATTAATAATAACTGAAAATAATCGTCGTAAAAAAATTATAATAAAAAAACGGAAATATAACGTTTACGGTAAACCCGGATATAATACGCATATTTATAATAAAGCTGTAAATACGTTTAGCGAAAAAAAATCCGATTAATTTAAATAAATTTAATATATTATAATTAATTAATTAAATTTTATTATCGCGAAATAATAAAAAATATCTAACTTAATCGTATATTTAACTTAATTATATAAAACGTTAAAATTATTTATAAATATATAATTATATATTATAAAAATATTATATTTTATATAAATAAATAAATTTAATATTAATTATTTAAAATTTAAATTTTTTTTATATATTTAATATTAAAATAAATAAAATTAAAAATTAAAAAATTATTTTATATTAAAAATTTTTTAATAATATAATTATTTATTATATATTTATATTTTATTATTTTATTATATTAATATTTATTTAACGTATTATATAAATAAATCGTTTATATAAATAAATCGTTTATTTTTTAATATTTTATAATAACGAAATTAAATAAATTAATTATAATATAATAAATTAATTTAAATTATTTAAATTTTTTATTATTAAATATTTTTATAACTTTTTTATAAATATATATATTATATCCGGGTTTATTATAAACGTTATATTTCCGTTTTTTTATTTAAACCTTTTTACGATAATTATTTTTAACTTTTATTAATTATAATTATTTATTATTATTTTTTTTTAATTATAAAAACCTTTACTTTTTTTATAATAAATATTTCCCTTTTTTAAAAACGTATATTTTTAATTTTCCGACGTTTATTTAAAACGTAATTCGTTTTATAAAAATAACCGTTTTCTTTTTTAAAAAAAATAATTTTATATAAAAGTAATAAATTATTTTTTATTAAAAAATTAACCGATTTAATTATTTTTATTAATAAGTTATTTTAATAATTTCTAATTTTTTTTTATAAATAACGTTTTTATTAAATTATTTTAATAATATTTTTAAAAGTTTTTATAAATAAAAAAATAACGGAATTAATAAAAATAAATAAAAAAACGGTTAATATAAATATAACTAAAATTTTTAATTTAGAAAAAACGTAATTAAAATCGAATAAAATAAATCCTGTTTTTATAAATCCGGATTTAATATTATTAATTATTATAATAATTTTAAACGTATTATAAAAACCGGTAATAAAATTTTTTTTAATAATATAAATAACGTAACGTTATATAAAACTTTCGATATATAACGAATAAATATATTTTAATATAAAGAAACAAAATACGTTAAAAAATTAAAGTTAATAAAAAAAAAAAATAAATATATAAAATATAATAATATTATTAATTTTATAATAATTTTCGAATTCGATTAAATAATAATTTTTATAACCGTTAAAAATAAAAAAATATTTCGAATTTTTAATATATATTTTAATATATTTATCGAAATATTTAATTTATTTTAAATCCAGTTTATTTATCGTTTAATTATTTTTATTTACGGTAATTTTTTAATCGGGTAAAAATAAGTTATCGGCGAACTAACGAAAAAAATAATTCTTTTTAATAAAAATAATAAATAAAAATAAAACTTAATTTTAAAAAGTAATAGTTTATATTATTATAAATTATTTTTTATTTCTTTATTATATTTATTTAAATTTTTTACGTTTTTTAATATTTATAATTATTATATTTATTATTATAAAAAAATTTATTAAAAATTTTATTTTATCGAAATTATAAAAATTTTTTTTATAATACCGTATTTTATAATTATAATTTAAATAAACGTAAATTATTTACGAAATACCTTTAAATTTTTATATAAAACTTTTTAATAATTTATTTTTTAATTTAAATACGTTTTAAGTTTTTTTTACCGTTTAATAAAATTAAACGCTTAATTAATTCTAATATATATCGTAATACGTTAAATAAATAATAAATTCGTTATATTTTTAATATATTAAAACCGGATAAAAAACGTTTATATATTTAAATTAAAAATTTATTTAATAATCGATTTTTTTTTTAATTAACGTTAATTTTTACAAATTAAAAATAATATCGGCTCGGTAAGTTTTACCGTTATATCGGTTTCTTAAAATAAATTCGGAAACGTTATATATTATATAAAATTATTTATAATTAAATTTCGGTTTTTTTTTAACTTAAACAGTTAAATTTATTTTTACTTTTTTTATAAACCGTTTTATATTATTAATATTAAAAAATAAACGATTAAAATTACATAATTAAAATAACGTAAAAAACGAACGATTTATTTATATAAATAATTCGTTTATATAATACGTTATATAAAATAAAATATTATTATAAAATTTAATTATATATATATAAATTAATCCGTTTATTATATATATATATATAAATAATTTTATATAAACGTAACCGGAAAATACCTTTTTAAAAATCGTTTCTTTTTAATTAAAAATCGGAAAAACGTAATATAAATTATATAATATATAGTAATTAATAATAAAATATATTTAATTAAATAATTAATTTTTAACGTTTTTAATTATATTTAATTTTTAATTATTTTTTAATTATTATTAATATAATAATAAAACCGAAATTTTAATTAATTTAATGTTTTTAAATTAACGTTATTTAAAAAAACAATTATTTAAATTAAATTTAAATTAATTATTTTTAAAAATTAACCGAAATAAAATATTTAAATTTATTATAATTAAAAAAAATTATATTTAAGTTTATAATTATTAAATTATTAAGTTTAATATTTATTTATAATATTATAATTAAATTATTTTAAATTTATTTTTATTTTTAATTATATAAAATTAAATTTTATAAATTATCATAAATTTATTATTTTTATACGATAATATTATATTATATAATATTTTTTAAAAAAAATTTATATTTATTTATTAATTTTTTAAATTTAATTAATATTTATATTAATTTAAATATTATATTTAATTTTATAATTTTTAACTTTAAATAATATATAATATTAATTTATAAATTTTATTATTTTATATTTTTTTTTAAAAAAACGTAATCGTAAAATTAAATTAAATAAATAAATAATTTATATTATCGGTTATTAAATTTTATTAAACCTTAATTTTATAAATATTTTATTTTAAAATAATTTTAAATTATTTAATTATATAAATTTTTATTAATAATTATTTTTAACGGAATTTTAAACGGTTTTCGTAATTCGGAATAATTAAATAAATTATTATTTATAATTTTTTTTTATTAATTTAAAAGTTAAATTTTAATATTTTTAAATTTATTATTATTATTTTTTAATTTTATTAATAATTTCTTTATAAATTAAATATTTTTTAATATAAATTTATATAAAAATTAATTATTTTTACCGTTTTAAATTAAATCGTATTCGAAAATTAAATATCAAATTTAATTTTTTTTAAATAAGTTATTAATATTAACGGAAATATAGCTTAATAACTTAGTAGTTACTAGCTTAGGTGTCTTTTTTAATTATAACAGGCTTAGGCACCTTATTACGATTAAGCGCAAAAGATAATTAATTTAAATCTAACTTGGGCTGCCGTTTTTTTAAGTAACGCCAGTTTAAAGGAGTTATATTATAAGGCTTCGGCTTTACTACCGTATCGGCGATAATTAAAGGGTGGCTAGTAAGATTAATTACGATTAAAGGCGTTAGAAACTAATTAATTAGTCGGGTATATCTTACCGTTAATTGCTGTATTATATAACCCGCATTGCGTTTTTCCGGTCCTTAATTAAAAAGGAACCGTTTTTAAAAGGTGCTTCCCGGTTATATTTATAAAACCAGATTATATATATACTTAGTAAATAAATCAGCTCTTTGTATATATCTATATAACTAGATACTTTAATAGCACTTTACTTTATATTAACGGAAATATTAATATATTTTATTTAACCGATTATTTTATTTAAATCGCATAATTTAATTAAAATTATTTTTATCGAAATTTCGGAAATACGGAATATTAGGATTTTATATTTAAATTTAACCGATATATTTTAATTATTTTAATTAATAAAAATTTAAAAAAATACTTTAAAATTAATTAAAATTAAAAAAGGTAATTATTATAAAATTAACGAAAAGTTATAAAGTTATTTTATACGGATTTAAAATTTATTACGAAAAATTTAATATTTTTTAAATTATCCAAAAATTTTTTATTAAATTAATTAAAAAATATAAAATTTATTAATATTACGTAAATAAATTTTTGAAGCCGATATTAATTAAAAAATTATATATTTATAAAAATTTAATAATTAATTTCGGAATAAAGTTTTTCGTAATTAAAATATAATTTATTATTATTATAAAAATTATTAATAATTACCGTATTCGAAAATATTAAGTAAAATATTTATCTTATTAATTATTAATATAATTACTTTACATTTTTAATTTAATTTAAATAATACGGTTTAAATTTAATAATTTTATATTATTTTATAAATTATTTTTAATATTTTAAAATAATTTATTTAAAATCACTTTTTTTATTAATTATATTTTTAAATTTTTATTAAATATATATAGTATATAAAATTTAATATAATTATTATATTATAATTTCTTTTAATTAATTTATAATATAAAATATTATTTTTTATTATATTTAAATTAATATTAATATATAATTTTTTTAAAAAAATATAATTATAAAATTAAATTAAATAAATAAATAAATAAATTATATTATTAATTATTAAATTTTATTAAATTTTAACTTTATTAATATTTTATTTTAAATTAATTTTAAATTATGTAATTATATTTTTATTAATAATTATTTTATAAATTAAATATTTTTTATTATAAATTTATATATAAATTAATTTCTTTTTAAAAATGACGTAACCGTAAAATAAAATTACATAAATAAATAAATTATAATATCGGTTATTAAGCTTTACTAAGCTTTAACCTTTTTATAAACTGCTTTATTATACCCTTATCGACGACTATTCTTAACCGAATTTTAAATAGTTTTCGTAATTCGGAATAGCCGGATAAATTATCGTTTGTAATTTTCCAGTTTATATCGAATTAAAAGTTAAATTTCGAAATTTTTAAACTTTTTACCGTTTATATCTAGCATTCCTAGCAGTTCCTTTATACGGTCGATATTTTCTATTATAAGGTCCTTTAACTTTTAATTGCTTTTGTTTTTATAAATTAAATTATATTCGAAAATTAAAAGCAAAATCCGATTTTTTTGGAAAAAATCGGTTAAATCGACGGAGGTATCGATATTTTTAGCTCGTTTTAAAGTTTTATTAAATTTAAAAACTTTTAAAAAAACGTTTTCCGTAAAGACTTTATAATTACGGAATACCGGTATTTTGTAATAGGAATTACCCGGTATATTTTAACTATTTTAATTAATAAAAATTCGAAAAGTTATAAAATCGATTAAAGTTAAAAATAATTAATTTAAAGTTTTTAACTTTTTTTCTTAGCTAATATCTAATATTTTTAATCGTAAAACTAATAAAAGATTGCAAAATAGCTATTTTATACGGACTTAAAGTTTACCGCAAAAAGCTTAATATCTTCTAAGTTATTATATTCCAGGAAATTCCCCTTACCGAACCGTAAAGTTAAAGGGCATAAAGTTTATTAAGGTTAAAGTTTATCAGCATTACGTAATAATCGGTTTCAGGATAAGGCTTTTTATAACCGAAGCGTATAATTTATTACTACCGTAAAAACCATTAATAATTACCGTATTCGAAAATATTAAGTAAAGTATTTATTACATTAATTATTAGTATAATTATTTTATATTTTTAACTTAGCTTAGATAATACGGCTTAAATTTAATAACCTTTTATATATAAATTAATTATTTTTATTATTTTTAAATAAATTATATTTAAAAATTAAAAATAAAATTCGATTGTTTTAAATAAATTATTAATATTAACGGAAATATTATTATATCTTATTCGGTTAATTATTTTATTAAAATTAAATAATTTAATTAAAATTATTTTTATTAATATTTTTAAAATATAAAATATTAAAATTTTATATTTAAATTTAATTAAAATTAAAAAAATCGTAAAATTTATAAAACGTTATAAAATAATTATTTTATATAAATTTAAAATTTATAATAAAAAATTAAACATTTTTTAAATTATTATTTAAAACTTTTTTTATTAAATTATAAAAAATAAAAAATTTATTAAAATTAAAATTTATTAATAATACGTAATAATTTAATTAAATATAAAATTTTTCGTTATTAAAATATAATTAATTATTATTATAAAAATTATTAATAATTATTATATTTAAAAATATTAAATAAAATAATTAGTATATTAATTACTAATATAATTATTTTATATTTTTAATTTTATTTAAATAATATAAATTTTTTTTTAATTTTATATTAATATATTATATTATTTTATAAATTATTTTTATTAATAATTATTTAATATTAATAATATAAAATATTTTATAAATAAATTTAAAATAAATATAATGATTTAAATTAAAAAATAAAATTTAAAAGTTTATTTTAAAAAATTATGTTTTTTTATAAAATCCCCGAATTTATTTTAAAAATATAATATTATAATTAACGTATTTCAATTAATAATAATTAAAAAAAAATTATTATTAAATAAATTTTTAATTTAAATATATAAATATTTTTTATTTAAATTTAATATATTAAAATTTATTAAATAATTAAAAAAATTTTAAATATATTTAAATTAAAATATTATTTATTAATAAATATTATAGGAAAATTTAAAAATATTTTATAAATAATTCGAATTTATTTAAATTAATATTATAAAATATAATATTATAAAAAAAAATATTTATAATTTTAATAAAATTTTTTATAATAATAAATATAATAATTATTATTATTAAAAAATATAAAAAATTTAAATTAATTCAATAAAAAAATTAAAAGATATTATAATTATTTAAATTATTAATTTTTAAAATTAAATTATATTATTATTTATTATTATAATAAAAAGATATTATTTAAAATTTTAATTTTATAATAATTTATTATTAATAATTAATTAAAAAATTATATTAAATAGTAATAATTAAAAAATAAATAAATTACATTTTAATTAAATTTAATATTTCGATTAATATATTTAAATATATATAAAAAAATTAAAATATTTTTTTATTTTTAATAATTATAAAAATTATTATTTAATAAAATTCGAAAAATATTACGTTAATTATAATATTATTATATTTTATATATTTACGTATTTTTTATATAAATTTTAATTTTTTAACGTATTTTTTTTAAAATACATTTATTTATTATATATTAAAAACTTAATATAACGTTATTATATTTATATTATTAAAGAAAATTTCTTTATTAATTTTTATAATATATTTAAATTTATTATAACGTTTAATAATATTAAACTTAAATTTACTAAAATTAATTTCGTTTTATTTAATTTTAATACTTTTTTTTCCGAATTTAAAATTCCTTTAATTATATTTACGCCAATTATTTCCTTATTAACCCTTACCGGTTTTATTCGTTCCCCGTTTATAAAAACCCTTAGAAATATTAAAAAACGATAAAATAAAAATATTATTTACAAAAAAGAATTAAAAATTACTAAGGTAGCTCGCCGACAAAAATCGTTAAATCGGCGAATCTTTTAACAAAAAGTAACTTATTACTTTTATACGAAATTACTTTTTTTCGAAAAGAAGTTACTTAATTATACAAAACGAATTATTTCTTAAACAAACGTTAAAAAATTAAAAATAAACGTTTTTAAAAAGAAAGGATATTTATTATATAAAAAAAATAAGTTTTCTTAGCCGAAAAAAAAAGGGGTGATAAAAAAATACAACTAATATCCGTTAAAGGTAATTGTCGTAAAAGGGTTAAAACGAAAAAACGGAAGTATAGCGTTTATAGCAAGCCCGGATATAATACGCATATTTATAAAAAAGTTATAAAAACGTTTAACGAAAAAAAATTCGATTAATTTTAGTTAATTTAATATATTAAAATTAATTAATTCGAATTTATAATTAAAAAATGCCAAAAAACGGTTCGCGAACTTATTTAACTTACGAACTTATATAATACGTTATATATTAAAGCTATATTTAATTAAAATTATTTCCCTATATTAAAAATTAAAACGAAAAATATATTTATAATTATAATTATAAACGGTAATAATAATAATAATAATAATATAAATAAATAAAATATAAAACTTATTATTTTTATAATTTCGTATAATAATTAAATAAGTTCGAAATAAAAATTTAAAACGGTTTTATAATATATCTTA
>QJNZ01001578.1:0-10506 GCA_004155055.1 Monosporascus sp. CRB-8-3
CCCCCCCCCCCCCCCCCCCCGGCGGCCCAAAAAAAAAAAGAAAAAATTCGAATCCGCGACTACTCATCCTGTATCGTCGTTGACACCGCCCTTTTTACGAACTCACAGAATAGTCGGCTCAGATACCACGGCTAACTGGGCCCGAATGACGATGCTCTGCCTCCTCACCTGCCCGCCAGCGTATCTGGCCCTTCAGCTGGAAATTGACGCCGCCTTTGCATCCGGTCGTCTTAGCCATCCGGCAGCGACGGACGCAGAGGCCTGCGCCCTCCCCTATCTCGATGCCGTGCTGCGCGAGGCCATGCGATTACACCCGAGCGTCGTATCACCGTCGAAGCTGTCTCCCGTTAAACCCCAGAAAAAGGCAGGCGGCACTGACACCGTGTGCGGATTCAAGGTGCCCGGCGGGACGCAAGTCGGCGCCAACGTACCAGGAGTGCTGAGGTCCGAGGCGGCTTTTGGACCCGACGCCGCGTGCTTCCGGCCGGAGCGCTGGCTTTGTGCGGCCGAGGGGACCGAAGGGGACAGGCTCAATCGCATGAAGACGACGTTTGATCTCGTGTTCGGTGCGGGCAAGTTCATGTGCATGGGGAAGGCCATTGCGTGGATGGAGGTGCGCAAGCTGTTCGTCGAGGTAGGTCAGACGTGGACGTCCATATAGCTCACCTCTATTTTATACGTCAACAGAGGCTAACCATGTGCCGTCGACTAACAGTTGATGAGGAGATTCGACTTCGCCATCGTTGACAGCATCAAGCCCCTGCATGTCGAATCCCTCGCCATCATGGTGGTACACGGTTTCAACGTACGAGTCACACGTAGGACCACTATATCCCTGCACGAGCGAAAAAGGAACTCGCCCGCGGGGGAAGCAAACCACCATGGGTAAGCTGAAAATTTCGCTGTTTTTATGGTCCAACTTGAGGTGGACGGGATGGAGCACCATTTCTACACACAGCCAGAATCTGGGATCAGGGAACGAGCCGCGCAACAGACACTTTTGTAATTGGAGAAGTAAACAAGCATCTGTGAATGACATTGGTGCCGGTTTAAAGCAGGCTCGGAGATAGACAGATTCTCCCTAAGTTTGGCAACAATTATGTTAGTCTATAGAATGCTTAAAAATACAGCCACTCGTTTGTCGGCAGCTCCGGCCACATTGTTTAGACGCTTGTAATTCACGGAGATTGAGGGGGTGAGCCTGCACCAGATGCCATCATAGGAGAGGACGGCATCTAACGACTGGGAAGAACTACGCGCGATCCTAACGAGAATATCTAGGTAAGAGAATCAAGATCGGCCAGCGGAGCCATGGTAGCCCGGGGTCTGGTATGTCACATTCTAAGGTGACCTGAGATATGCCAATCCCAATCCTCTCGGTCCATGCGGCAATTGAGCAACAACCAGTAATTTCCAGCGGGACTGAATCGGAATTAACATCTTACAGCAGGATTTTGCACACCCGACGGGGAAGTGCATGGTACATCGTACGTACGACATATGAAGATAAATATCACCTTGATTCCTGTGCTCGTATGACCAAAATCATCCATTCAGGCAGAGAAGAAATTGCCTCTACATCTGTCTCCTACACACCTAAAGCACCCAGTCGCCCGTCATCATGAAGTTGGTTACCGCCGTCTCTGCCATCCCCTTCGTGGCTGCTGCCGCCTCCGCGCAGAGTGTGGCAGTTAGGCTGATCGCTAGAAAAGAGTGCATAGGGTGTGTGAAGTGTAAATTTGACTTAGTTGATCTGGGTTCCAGAGAGCGGTGGCTAGAAGGCTCTATATATAGTGTGGGAGCTCCAGAACAACGTTTCTGCGGGGTGCCTACAGGCTGACAGGTCCTGATGACTAAGCAAATTACCCCTATTCTGCGACACAGAGCAACACCGCGGATATTGGATCCCCTCGCAGCGGATCGGGCTACACCTGTAGTGCCGACTTCGGCAACGACAATGTGTGTAATGGCAGTCGAGGGGTACCTGCGGTCCCTTGTGGAGACGCTTGCTGTGGCCGGCCCCAGGGTGACCCTGCGCCTTGGTGCTGGTGTTAAGGAGCTACCAAGACGCTGCCTGTAGGACCGCATCCACTCTGAGGTGCTCTCTTAAGCTTTGCTAAAGAGCCTAGTAGGTTTTGGGGTTGATACAGGGTCCAGGCTTGGGCAGTTCAGGTTTCAGGGGTAGGGGTATATAAAGACCTCTGTCCCCTTTGGCAGTTAGTGATACACTCATCTAACTAGAACATACTCGTTATATTCTCCAAAAAGCCCATTATACTTGAGACTAGATGGAACTGCGGATCGTGAACTCAGGACTGCAGCTCTGGCCGTCTGCTCGACCCCCTAGTTTCCTAACGGCTGACTCTCATTACATACTAGTTCGATCTTAGCGGTACAATTCACACAAACTAAACGGCCAGAATCTTTTATGCTGAAATATTTTAATAAGAGATATTTGAAAGTCCCATATAGCTCTCTACCTTCGCATAATATGGGCCACCCTCTCGGATTATAGAAGGATATAATCTTTCACTTCCTGGGGTTTCTAACAAAAGAATACTTCTGAGATTAGCGCCAACGCGAGACCTGAGCACGCTCGTACGCAGCCTGTGAATAGCTCGCCCAGGACCTGTAATCCCTCTGCGCCGTTCCCGATACCTTGCGTGCCATGAATGGCACATTGCGGCCGACCAAGATCATGTTCATCTCTCCGGTGAAGCTCGCGAACTTAGAGTTATCGAATTTGATTGAACCTTTCTCCGCCTCGGAAAGGATCATTCCCTCGCCAGTCTCTCTACCCTTCCACTGCAAGAACATTTCTAATGACTGGGTGGGCGAGCTTTTGGTCTTCTTGGGAGGCCGGCCCCTGCCACGTGTGGCCTTCCTCTTGGAACCCACCGCGTGCTGCCCAGCTTCTTCATTGTCACTCTGAGTACTTCCGTCGTCGTCGTCGTCGTCTTCGTCATCATTGCCATTGTCGTAATGGTCTTCGCGATCTAACTGTGCGCAGTATTGGTCTAGGACAGCCTTTCGGCTGCTCAGAACCATGATGCCTTCTATTACTCCGAAATCAAAGTTGGCTGCGAAGATATCGGAGTTCCCGGTCTCGTAGATACTCAAGGTCATGTTTTTGGACTCTTCGGGCCATTGGCCTCCGATCTCCTTACAGTCCACGATGTATCTTCCTACGGGTGACCACCCTTTCTTGCCCTTAGCCCGCTGTGCATCTCGCATGTAGTCAGAATGCATGGACTTCCGTTTTCGATCCCGCTCGTCCTTCTCCTGCTTTCTTTGGCGTTCGGCCTTCGCTCCGTGACCGCTGGCTGCTCTCGCCACGGCGACACGGTCCCAGCCAAGGTATAGAGCATCCGGCGAGCCAAATTCGTAATGTAAGCCTCTGACGTTTCTGGCACCGTCGATGACTCTTCCCTTGCGATAATGGCTATGAGGAGGCATAGGCACAGCGAGAACCTCCGTTGTCTTGGTATGATCTGGCTCGCCCGAGGGACCGAGAAAGTATTTCTTGAATAGGAATTCGGGATAAGAATCGACCATCTCCTCTAGGCTTAGCTGGTCCCACCACTCTGCAGACATCTGCAATCTCAATTGCTCGATGTGGCCAGGTACTTTGTCCAGCTGCTTATATCAGAGCACGGTACCCACACTACCTTCTGTGCATGGGACTTACCTTTCCTTCTTTCAGTAGCTTCTTGAGAAGATTGGTGCCGTTCCCCGTCATTTCCCTCTTGTCGTAGTCTACACCGTAATGCTTTAGTTGACACTGCACGAATTCATAGTTGTCTCTGAGCCTTTTGTTCGCTTCTGGTGTGAGCCTGGGGAGAAACATGCTCCGGAGAGTGGAAACTTCCACCCGCTCGGCGCGACCAGGGTGCGCGTAGAACCGGTCATGGCAAAACTCGAAACCGTCCCGAAAAATGGAGTTGGTGGGCATTTTTGTGAAGGGAAGAATAACTTCTGATGACGACCAGGGTTCGGTGATAAGTGCTGTGATACTTCTACAAGGTCCACGTGTACCGAGAGGATTTCCGATGACCATGAAATATCCTGGAGAGTTGGGGTGAAGCTGTTAGCAGACGTTTGAACAGCACGAAATGGACCCCTAGAATTTAAGGTGAAACATTCGAATCGCGTCTCATTACATCATCAGCCTTTTTTAATTATATTAATTTTAAATAACTCCTTTCTCCTTTCTACAATAGGTATGATTTGTTTAGTGATACCTAAGTTTGTCGTGGTTGCTACAGGTAGTGGTGGTCCCTGCCCACGCCTCATTGCGTTTAGCAAGGCATCCTGAGCCAGCCGCTCCGGGCTCGTCCCTTGTTACTCCCCAATGTCAATATTTGAGGCTCCCACTAGAGATCGGTATATGCGCCGTCTTCTTCTTGCCAATGTTATCACATCAACCTCTATGTTCTTATTCGACCCGTCATCAGCTGAAGTGGTTCAGAGGTCAGTTCTCATGCCTCTAATACACTGCTATATATCCAGCTCAGAGCAATGGAATGCAAGCCAATCAATGATACACTATGGGCTCGGATCCTCACAATTCTCGCCGTCAAGGTTACAGTCTGTAAATACTTAGGGTGGTTATGGAAGCAGTCAGGAGGGGTGCTCTTCATATCAAAGTTCTGCAATATGAACTCTTTTGCGAACTTGACAGAAGCGCACACAATGCGGTTGGTGGGACACCATACCTCCATCCCAGTCCCAAAGGTCTTACTGCGCCTTCACGTACCATGGACAATCATACATTGTCGTGGAAAGGATTCCCGGTAAATTGGCCGGATCCACGTGGGCATTGTGGCCGGAGGAGTTCAAAAGAAGGATTCTCGATCAGCTGAAGGAGATTGTCTAACAGCCCCGGGACATCGAGCCACCCGCAGGCATCGGCGTCTCGAATATCGTTGACAGCCCCATCTACGACGAACGGCTGCCCAACAAGAGCTTTTGGGGCCCGTTTACCGCAGCGGACGAATTTCACAGAGAACTACGAGACGGTCGACGATACCTGCAACTTCGTCATCCCGCATCAAGACGTTCAAGATACTCGGGTCGCCATGCGTCGGTACAGATTTGGGAAATGACTGCCTGTGAAACGCAAAAATCTCTTGAAGGTCGCCAGGAACATCTTCATAGTGCGCCTCCAAATCCAACCGGGAGACTGCAGGGTGTTTCCCTCCTTATTGGGAATACGCTTGTGCCTGGAACGTCAATCCGTATAACGAATTCTGGCAGTAGGAAGTGGACAAATTTCTAACCCCAATGCCATACGAGTCGAGAATGGAGTGTATTCGGCGGAAGTATTTCAGCGGCTTCTAAGTAATTCTCTGGTACAGAACCAACGTTGTCGGTTACGCTACTCTAGAGAATCGACTCTTTGCCATCCAGCGTGTCCGGAATTGCTGCTTTGCTTGTGGCATGTTCGACGCCCCAGTCGAAGCGATGCTCGGCTCTCTTCTTCGCGACATACCACATTGCCGTGTCCCGTGTCGACTCCCATTCCTTTATGGCGGTACCCAGTGCCCCTCCATCTCGTATGACCGACTCTAGTGCCTCCTTCACCCAGGCGACACAATTCCGGCCAAAGACTTCTGGTCGTACCGGAATGTTGCGGAGGACGGACGGAGGACGGACTGAGGCCGACTGATGTCCTCGACTTTTCCGATGAGCACGCGAACTAAGGGCATGTTTGTCTGGTGAAGAGCGGTACGACATTCCTCGTACTCCAATATCCACTATAGGCTGGGTGGTTCGCCGGCACGTTTCAGTACCTCCTTCGCATGAAAACGTGTACCTCGACCGTTCGGGGGCTCGATTTTAAGGCCAACGACGAAAGCCTAATGATACCTAGGCCCATACTAACCATGTCGTCTCACCCGAGGGTATCAGCAAAAGACATACGTATCCTCAAGTCCCGGCATTTTGGGTTCGCCTTTTCGTGCGCACAATGTGACATACGGCGGTCCTTGTTGGGAAGGCCTATTGGTAAAAGCTACGAAATGTGAGGCTGCTGGACATTGGGGAGAGTGCTATCGAGGGAAAGCGCCGCTTAAACGAAGCATGGACATGGCTGGTGGCTCCTGTCCATATGTATCTTGTGCCAGAAGCGATCAGACTATTGCGTGGTCTACAATAAGCCCAGCAGTGGGCTGAAAAGTATAGCCCAGAATCACCTGAAGTTGGTCCTCGATCGAACAGTGCACTTGTGCCGCACGGCATATCAACATCAACCCCATTGTTCCGCAGCCCCGTTGACCCTCCAGAGGGCCGATAGGGTAGCCTAAGTGTCGAGCCTCTACCTTTGTGTCACAGTTTAAATCATTATACGTGAGGTTGAGTGTACATCTTGCACCAAGTCGTCTTGACAAGGTAGAGGATCGATTAGGAAGCTATGAGTATATGCCTATGAACCTAGAGAGCTTTCGGCTCGTTTAGGAGGCATCAGGGTAGAGATTATGTTGGACTATATCGTCAGTGGAGCTTATGGATAGACGAGGGCCAACCGCATGTGCAGCATCGCATACAAGACGCAGTTAGACAAACTACCGCATACTGTTAGCGGCCCGGATCGTGACGGCAAAGAGGAGATCAAGGCAAGCAGCAAACATCAACCATCAAGCTGGTTACCCGTTATAGTAACGTCTGCCACAGATGCTGGAGCTCGCTCGACGGCGATTTTACTGCGGTATTGTGATCCTCAGGTTTGCTTCGCGTCATCCGATTTAAATGTTTGCCTGATAATGGCTTGATTAAACGGTATTTATTCGCAAGCGAGGTGAAGTTGGGCGAAGTTGAAGCCGAAATCACGAATTGAATATGATTGAAGAATGCCTGATATAACAATGCTGAGATGTTGCTTGGATCGCTGTAACGGGGCTTTCGTTCAAAGGCGTAACGTTATGCTCCCATGGTATTTTCCCAACTTTCTCCACCAGCCCGAGTGGACAATTACACTAGACGCAGAACATCTCCCCACGCCAACCAATAGATAGAGAGTATCAAACCTCATACGTACCTCCTATCCTGATCTCGTAGTGGACTCTTCAAAACATCCATAGACTACCCCAGGTCTCGGATCTGACGATGGATTCCACCAGTACTCCAAACGATGTCCAAATGGGCAATGCTCCTCCTACGGAAAACGAACCTAAGTATGGAGGATATTCGCGTTTTGAGCTGGAGTTGGAGGTAATGCGCCCTGGCCTTTGTCCTTGAGCTTGAACTGGCACGCTCTCGGAGCCTCGAATACGCTGACACCATCATAGTTTGTACAGGCACTCGCAAATCCCTATTACCTCAACCATCTCGCATCGCAAAAGCTGTTGAACGAACCCGCATTCGTCGCCTACCTCGATTACCTTCAATATTGGAAGCGACCACCTTATCTGAAGTACCTGACGTACCCCGGCCCGACGCTGAAGCATCTTGAGCTCCTCCAACAGGAGAAGTTCCGACAGGATATCATCAGTCCTGAGCTAGTGCAGCTTCTAGTTACAGAGGGCGTTAAGGCCTCGGTCGACTGGCACAAAGAGGATTGAACGCCTAGATACGGATTACAACAACGGAGGAAATGCGCGACATGAGACCATCACGAAATATAATGACGCGAATACAGCGAATCGGGGTATCATAAGAGAATTAACAGGACATCTCAGACCCAAGAAGGTATTAAAGGAACAACACGTAACCTAGAGCAAATGCATCTGCCTCAACGCCTTCTTAGCCTCCATTCCATGCGGCCGGTCTAACGCCATACCATGCGATTGGCTTGCAATGAACCGTCCATCCATCCCCATCAGTTCTCTCTCCACCGGTGACCACAGCTCATGCACTACATCGGAAGTCAGCAATAAACACGATATACACACTCGGCAGGTTGGAAAGCCTACTTTGAAGAAGCTGGTCATGGGCTCGTCGGCGCTACGAATCTGGATTTGGTAAAACGCAGCCTCGTTGCCGTTGCAGCCACTAGCGGGGCACTGGACTCGTGTCTTGTCGGCGTTATCCCAGGCACCGGGTCCACCGAAGACGTCCTCGCGCTCCTTCTTCTTGAACGTTCGTCGCGAGAACAGAGGCGCTTCGATGGCGCACTGGTACGGGCAGGTGCGACATTCGAGGCGGTTGCGGCCGGTGTCGGGCGAAGGCGACACCGTCAGGATGTTGCTACAGTGGGGGCAGACTGGATCTCAGGTGGTCAGCAGAAACGCTCAGAGGGCAGGTGATTGGAGGGTAGGGTACAGAGAAGCATCTTGACTTGATTCTATCCTCATAGACTACGTCGTTTTGCGTATTGATGATACTTATGCCATCCGTAGGGTGTTGGACTGTGTGCGATGGTATGTCAATCTCAATGGAAGAAACGGCACTGAAGGACTTCGAAATTTTAGCGGAACTCGATAGACAATTGGTACGTACCAATGTCATGGAGTCGACAATTCAGGCCCCTTGCGGCTCAGAAACCTCGGAGGTACCCAGATACCTGATGCACCTAAAACACCCCGCCGGGATCCGCTAAAACTATGCGCCGTGGGGGGCAGGCTGCGCTGCTAAGCCCCGCGCTCGGGAACAGTCTCAAGCCCCGGTAGTTACCTAGGTACCTTGAGCAAAACGCCCATTTCAACATCACAGCCACCTCCGTACCTCCTAAGTAGGTAAATCAACAAAGGCGACTCGACAAATACGCGTAATCCCGTTTCGACCCGCTTGGTCCATTGTACTGGCAATTTCATTCTCGACACTCTCAAAGTAAACGTCCTGCATTTCGGTGTTTATAGAACAGAAGGAAGAGAGATACCCAGTCACCCCAGTCTCAGCATCACCAACTACTCGTGTCCAAGGCTGGATCTGTCCCTCGGCTGTGATTAAATATGGCGGACGATCAGGAGCATGAGGTTCGCTCTTCCCTACGGCCATGTTATGATCCCAGTCGGAATTGACACCGAATAGGGTGCCTCCGTCAAAGAGCAGCTCATCGAAGCCTGCCGCAGGAACAACGTCGAACTGCTTTCCGAGATCATCTCCAACTGCAAGAGCGACGACGAAATATCCGACCTCCTGAATAACACCACCACTGTCATGGGCAACCACCTGTACCACGAAGCCGCAGCACACGGGAATTGTCCGTAGCCTCCCTACATCTAGCCTCTCAACCCCGAAGCAAGCTCTGGGGACCAGCCGACTAACGTAATGCGTCATGACAAAAACAGACGAGGTCATCGACATGCTACTCGACCAGCCCAACTTCGAGTGCGACCCCATAAACCGCGCCGAGGGTGACACGCCCCTGCACAGCGCCATCCGCTGGATCAACAGCGAGCCCCCGGCGCAGCGCGAGTTCGGCAACGCCCTCGTGGAGATGATGCTCGAGGCCGGCTCCAGCACGCGCGTGCGCAACAAGGCGAGGCTGACGCCCTACCAGCTCGTCGATCCCCGGAACAGCGGCCTGCGCGAGCTTATCCAGAAGCACGAGTACACAGCCCTCAATGCCGGCGACTTCGTCGACGCCGACGAGATTAAGCCGGCCAAGAAGCAGGGCAAGGACAAGGGTAACAACGCCTTTGTAGACGCGAGACCAGATGCCGGCAGCGAGGACGACGATGCCGCGGAGTTCAGCGGTAGCGATGACGAGGAGAGGGCCGAGTTTGAGCGGAGGAAAGCTGCAAAGAAGGGTCGGTAGGCTCTTCGAGCGGTAGGGTGCTGCGGTGTTGTCGGTGTGTCATGATAGAGCCCACGTGAGGGCATGACGTGATTTTGCTTGGATGGATAGACCTGTCATTAAAATTGTACCAAGCATGCTCGATCACTCGACTGACATTGCGGGCTTGACTTTTCTTGCATATCCCCAAGTTATACCGTCCCTCTTAGACCCTTCGAGCAATCAGATCAGTTAAATGCTTGGCGTCTACGGCACCAATAACCGGAATGATCTTCTCCCTACCAGCCAGATCCCGGGCACGTACGAAGAGTCTTACAAAGTCCATGGGAGTATACCGGCAGAGTAGCTACTTCGAAAACAGACCCCTTTCTCTACAGTCGGTAAGGTCTAGTTAGCCTCTACGGGGAGATGGTCAGTCTTGGCGGTCTCCGTGGCAGGAAGCCCTCCTTTAGTAATCATCCCATAGGTAGGTTTTAATGGTAAGGCGGCATGGGCAAGCCTCTCGCGCGATACGTGTATACAGATCCCCTATTAATCAACTTTGAACTTATCTCGATGAGGTTCAATCTCGCTCGGTATGGAGATTGCTAGTCGGTTAAGGTGCCCCGATGATCTTTTTACCTTGTTTGACTCAAAAAGGGGGTAGAGCAATTTCTCATTGCGGATGATTGGAAATGTCGGTTCCTGCTCGAAACTATGTAGTTGTCTAATTCCTTCTCCTAGCCACGATGAGTGTAGAGATGGGTGCATATTCGGAGCCTCGGACAGCCGCACATAGCACTACATGGTGTGGCGTGGCTGTTTGAGCTCGAAACCCCCCACCCCCCCCC
>QJNZ01001579.1:0-10493 GCA_004155055.1 Monosporascus sp. CRB-8-3
CCCCCCCCCCCCCCCCCCCCCCCCCCCCCCCCCCCCCCCCCCCCCCCCCCCCCCCCCCCCCCCCCCGCCCCCCCCCCCCCCCCCCCCCCCCCCCCCCGAAAATAAGAAGGCTTCAATGAGGCAGAGGAAGGTCTGTGTGTTAACCTGGTTTGTGCGTATGTATGTATGTACGCACGAGAGAACTGGGGGGAATGCGTTTCGAAAATGGCATCTAGTCCCCTATCTGCGTGGAGGAACGGAAGGACGGCTTTTAAGCCAACATATGAGAAGTTGGTAAGGGGATCAAATCCAGCATGGCGCGCGAGGATGGGGGGACGATGAGGAAGGCGGGCACGCAACACTCTCTGTACGATTTCATGTGAAGATACCCAGCTCTGAGTAAAGCGATGGCGTTTCCACCCATATGAAATTCATTCTTTACCCATTGCGGGGACGTTGTGCTTTCCTACTTGAAGGGATATGAGGAATTTCTTGGATTGTATGTCTTCAGTCAGGGAATTAGGGATGAGAGCACCATTGCAACGAAAGGTTTTCAATGCGGAAGGATGAATCTCAGGATCTACCTCTGGGCACTTTACATGATGGGCATCCCGGCAAGCCCCGACCTATAAAAAATAGCGAAATCGACCTTGTCGAGGGAGATATGGCAGTCCTCTATGCCCCGACCGTTGGGCTCGTCGGAGCTTCCTTCGCACAACCACCGAGCTGGCGTCCCCCCCCAAACACGAGAGACGCTCGAAGAAGTCCTTCCCTCTCGCTCCCCAACCATAAACTTACCGTTTTCCTCCGATGAGGATTCAAGGCGCTGGGTATTCCACGCGTCCGACGTCTTTAGGTCCCCCCCCTTTTCCGGACCAACTCTTGTGCCTCTGAGCCTACCGAGCCGCGTGTCCACGGGCTCGGTCTCTAAAGCACACGGCCTTTCCCGGCGTATGTACGCCTGGGCCCTCGGCCGTACCGCCCCGCCCGCACACCGCCGAGGCCGTCGTCGCCACGCACTGTCGAGTCCCCGACTATCAGCACGTCGCGGCTCGACGACGGCGTGACCCTGTTCGCACCGTCCGTCGCCGGACGTGCTGTCCCCACCAACCACGCGGAGTTTTGCAGGCGTGCTTGGCGGAGGAGCGCGGCGTCTCTGCCGTCCCCTGGAGGTGAGGACGGGCCGGAGGGTCTCAGGTGCGAGGTGTGTCCGCATCGCGCTAGTCGAGCAAGCGACGTTACGGATGCGTCGCTCGTCCTGGGGGAATTCACCCATGGGTTTGGTGTCTAAGAGTGACGTATGGTTCCTCAGGCACAATTGTTGGGGGTGGTGCTCATTTTCTGGTTGCCAAGAGCATGGTTCGTACGGGCAGTACGCCCCTCATAAATCAGTGTATCCCGAGAATCGTTTCCTAAACAGTTCCTAAAGCTATAAATAGTATTGATGTCATGACAGGAAGGATGTTCGTTTCGCAATATCACAGTTCTTAGGCTATGATCCCTTTCAGTGGCGCTCGGCCAGGGTACGAGGATATCGCCAATGTTTCACGCGCTATTCGGTCCCGACGAACGGCAGGGCTCACGGCGTTTGCCATCATTAAGCTCTCCTGAGTCCTAGTCTTCATAAAAATGTTTTGGCGTATCACTTGCCGTTTCAGTCCAGATGCAGCCGGGATCTGGAGCCGTTCTAATTATACTTCCTGTTCCACCTGTTGTAACTAATATACTCAACGCCAAGTCATTCGTGCCATACTGTTCCATAGCTTCCAAAATGTACTGACATGAAGAACTGGTAAACGCTATGTGGCCAAATGTATCACCCCGTTCGGTTTGGAACAAAATCGCGATATGTCAGTTGGAGGCAATTGTAGGGGAGAGGTTGGTTTTCTTATAAACTAGAGACAGGCCTAATATTAGACAAAAACGACTATACTATAGCTAGATGAGTCGAGAAATATTCTGTGTGAGACGAGTTCTTCGCGCCAGTGAACATGTGACAGCAGACAGCCAAGCCTGTGTCCTTCCGAAGTATTGCAACATTTGGTTCTCCAAGCAAAATCCCAAGTCGAAGCCATTTTACATCGTGTGAGGAAGGTGGTAGGAAAGAATCACCAAGGCAGGAAGAAAACCGTAGAATGGAGAGGATATATGTGACCCGCCCTCCCGCTTTACCCGCGCACTCATTTGTCACTCGCACGCCTCTTGGAGCAAATAGCTTAACTGTCCCAGATAGCGCCAAAGGCATAGACGCCGCGGGTCTCGAGGCCGTAGACGACCTTTTTTGTGATCTTCTCATTAGCAATAATGATGACGGCTTCGGCGTCGAAGCTCTTGACCAAGTTGTAGCTCATCTTGACGAGGTCGGGGCGACCTTGCTCCCGAGTGTCGTGGATGATGGCATTGGGGATCTTGCTCCTCACGGCGTCGATCACGCCCTGTCCGAACGTCACCTGGGGTCTGGGGGTGGACCAGATGACCTGAGTCGGGCAGGAGGGATTCTGGAGGTGGCCCAGGACGGGACCGACTCCGGAGCCCGTGCAGATCACGACGAGGCGCCTGAACAGGGTAGCGATGCGCATGACGCCACACGTCGGGACGCCACGAACATAAATCTCCCTAGGAGGCTTCTCGATGCAGCTCTTCGTCCAGTCACCCGCATTTGAGACGATGAGGGAGTAGCCCTTCGGGAAGATGCCGACTCTCTCGTAGGCAGGGATCGTGGCGAACGAGTGCCACTCGATGAGGGGACGGTGGGAAATCCGAGTGAAAGAACCGTTCACGGGGACGGTGTAGCCGAAGTGAAGCCTGATGGCATGGTTCGACAGGACCTCGGTCTCGACGGGGACCTTCCTCAAGAAGAACCAGGATGAAGCGACGCTAATGGTTGCGGTGACTAACATCCAGACGGCCGGGTTTCGAAGAACGGCTTGGCTGAGGGTGAGCCCCACAGGCAGGGTGTCATGCGTCGCAAGGATGGTCTGCACCCAGAATAGAGCAAGCATGGTCCACCCGATGAACCGATGCGTCCTCTCGAACAGATTGTGGTGGGTCTTTCGCATCGTCGGATATGCCAAGGCCCACATGACCGCGAAGCCGGCGGACAGCATCCAGGAGATGACCTTGGTGGCGGGCCCCTGGTGACCCCAGTTGGGGCAATGGGTTACCTGGCACACCTCGTCGCTGATGTTCGTGCCCAGTAGAAGCAGGCCGGAGCAGACGGCGGCTCCCGAATGGGCGCCCCCGAGGTGGTAGATCTTGGCGGCGCGCGCCCGAATGAATATGGGGAACGACTTTGGGATCGAGCAGCAGACGGTGTAGAGGATGTTGATCACGAATTCCTCACGGATGAGGACCGCGATAAGGAGGTTGATGGCCGTGAGCCATCCAAGCCACTGGCGGAGGTTGTCGGCCGTGTAAGCCACGGCGAGGATGGCGGCGATGTTGAAGAGGCCGAGCAGACTGAAGAGCCTCCGGTATACGATGAACACGCGGTGTACCAAGCCGCGCAGGGGCTGCGGGAGTATCTTTGATGGCACGTCTTGCGAGAGGTCAAATGATTCGTCGTCCTTCTCCTTCTCCGTAAAGATGGAAGACGACGGTGTAGAAACTGTAGGAGTGGGTTGGATCTCGGCAACTCTCTCGAGATGCCTAGTGACGAGCGAGTTGCTCGAGGACGTAGAGAGGGAATTAGCCTGGTGTGCCTTCTCCCCTGCGAGACGCTTCAGGGCTTTCTTGTCAGTCTTGCCATTAGGTGTAAGGGGCATGGCTTCCAGAACGTGGTACTTGGCTGGGACAGCATAATAAGGCTGGCTAGAGCCAAGATGTTGCTTAAGTGCATTGACATCAACGTCCCCTGGTGCCATGAAAGCATGGATCTCGCCCTCAATGAATAGAGCAGCAGCCTTGCCAACAGCTTGGTAGGAGTTCAAGGAGGCTGTGACGCCGTCGAGCTCCACGCGGAATCCCTACGACGAGGGTCAGTATATACGAGCGCTTAAGGGGCAAGAGCTATGTCGTACCTTGATCTTAATCTGATCGTCGACACGTCCCAACGTCTCAATCTCTCCATCTTCCCTCCAAGCGCCCATGTCGCCGGTGTTGTACATCATTGATCTATAGGTAGCGTTAGTACAGTGAGGAACGATTTGGATCAGCTCGGCCTTACCCGTCATTTGCAAAGGGGTCAAGCTTGTATTTCTCGGCCGTCTTATCAGCCAGGCCGATATAGCCCCGGGATATGCCATGACCGCCAGCCCACATAATTCCAGGCTCACCTATACCTACAGGTCTGCCCTCCTCGTCCAGAATATAGACGGTGTTGTTGGGCGTAGGCTTTCCGATAGACAATAGCTGACCCGATTGATGAAGGTGCATAGTGTTGACGATGGTAGTCTCAGTCGGACCACAACAGTTATAATATGAGACATGTGAAGCCCATAAGTCGGCCAATCTGAAGATACGTTAGGCCCACATACAGTTGGAATGCGCATTAATATAAACATACTTCTGAGAAATTGGTTCGCCAGCTGTTGCCGCAGTACGAATGTTCGGGAATTCTTGCGGATCATACTTAGATAGGATGCTGGGAGTACAAATGAGGGTGTTGATCTATGTAAGGTATTAGTCATAAGCTTTGCGATGGATGCAGTAATTTTATGAGTATAGCAATGAGGAAGCCAGGAGCATAAAAAGGGGGTACCCACCTGCGAAAGTGCCAAGCGCCAATCAGAGCCCCGAGTGACTAGCGTTCCTCCATTGCAGAGAGTGCCCAAGGTCTCCCAAGCGGCTGCGTAGAGAATAATTAGAACAGTGTCCTTTTCGTGAGAGTTTCTTAGTATGGCAGTACTTGCCCATGTCAAAGCTGATGTTCAAGACCTGGCCAACTTTGGTCCCGCGCTTGATGGCCAAGTCCCCAGGAGCTGAGCAGACAAGGTTGACCACGTTCTTGTGGGTGACATCAACTCCTTTTGGCGTACCAGTCGTGCCTGAAGAGCTAAGATCAGCAACTTACGCTATTTGAGAGCCTTACCCCTTACCTGACGTGAAGATGATGTAGCACCCATGATGAGGCTCGGCCAGATCGTCGTATACAGGCAGATATTGTGGCTCGGTGGTATAGCCGCTGGCCGCCTCAATCACCAGAACCGCGCAAGTGGCCTGAACACCGTGCAAGCGGTGCTTGGTGGAATCCAGACACAGCGTTACTTTAGCCGCCGTCTGTTTGAGGACGGTCTTCAGAGCCAAGTCGGGTACGACGCCACCGTCTATGGGAATATATTGAGCACCGCATGTAAGAATGGCCACGGCACCGACAAGCATCTCGATGCCTCTCTTGACGACGAGAGGCACCTTATCACCCGGAGTGACCCCTACACTCCGGAGTTGTCGGGATAGCTTGATTGCCCGGTGAGCCAGAGACGCATAGGTGATCTCACGGGCAGGGCTCGTCGATAGATCGCGAACGGCAATCTCGCCGGGCTGAGTCTTCGCATGGTGATAGAAGGCCGCGGTGACTGTCGCGAACCGAGGAGCCAGCCGTGGACCACGAGTGAAAGACTCAGGGACCCGCCTGGACACCGAATCATTCTCAAGCGTGACGCCCATTTTGCTTGTCCTTGCTGAAGATGCTTCAGAGGAGAAATAGGGGGAATGATCTTAAAAGAGAATCGAGGGACTTGAGCATCTATGCTTGAAGACTTAGTAGTCTGGCCGCAGAGGCTTTTGTCCGTGGCATTCTCCTTTCTCGACAGCTCGAGGCGTGCGGGCCCCTCGAGCTTTAATAGCTCTCTAATGAGCCATGATAAAGAGACTGCCAGTATTCAATCCTCCCTGGAAGGAGGAATCCCTGTACGCTAACCATGCCCCAGGGAAGACACCACGACTAATGCGAATGGAACCTCACTAATTCCTTTACGAAATAATTCCAAAACTCCATATGTCCACGCCACTTCTCGATACGACGACGGGCTGTCGTGATGAGAGCATTCGGCTGCCTATCCGGGTTTGGCAGCCGACGGGCCGGAGACAGAAAGTTGAGAGATATGGCTCAGTCCCACTTTATCATGGTATAATATGTTACTGAAATCTTCCGTTTGTTTACTCGAATGCAGCTTGGCAGAAGCGCCCCGTTGAGTGTAAAGTAACATCGAGCCGAAGCGAAAATGCGGGGATGGAACAAGGGCGGAGACGTAAGGGTTGTGTGGCTGTGGTCTATCGGACCTATCAGAGTTAAGAACCTGAGGTTATTAAGCGGAGCTTCATGTCATTTCACAGAGTAATTTCTAATTGTAAAAAGGTATCGATAATAAAATTAAAATACATACATTAAATAAAGCTTAAATACAAATATTAAAAATGAAAATAATTAAATAACTTCTACCTATATAAATATAAATATAAAATATATAAAACTTATTTATATCGTATTTAAAAATTACATAAAGTAAGATTTAATAAATATATTTATAATAAAATAACGTAAATTATAACGTATTAAGGAAAATAATATAAGCTTTATTAAAATTACTAGGTTTTTAATTAATAAACATAATATAAATATAAAATTATTTTATTTTATAAATTATACGTATATAATACGTTCGTTAATAATTATAAATACTTTAAATAGTTTTCTTTTTTTTTTAAAAAAAGCCTAAAACTCTTTTTAAAATGTATAATTTTCCTAAATTAAAAAAATCAAGTTACGTAATAACTTTTAACATATTCATACAGCTAAAAGCGTATAATGAGAAACGACGCTTCGTCTGTTGACACGGAGGTACGAGTTGTAGAGTTACGACACAAATTCCACGATTGGTGGAAAACGTGGTCTTCCCGGATTTATCCTCACAGCATTGCCACGCAATAACTCTGAATTCCTAATATCACATGCATCCGGTCGTCCACCCCGTGAAACTTACAAATGCTGACTGGAGAACTCCGCCGAACCGAAACGAGACCGTTGACCTTGCAACTTCCGAATCGAGACGACTGGTCTGCTATGCGATATGCATGTTCAACTCGGGCCTGCCCCGTTCGGCCGCGGTCCATGCCGTTTGGGCTGCATACCTGCGACCTGCATGCAAGTAAACAAGCCTGAGTGGCGATATATGCCTCTTATACATTCCAGGACCGTTCCTCGAAGCATTGAGCTCAACCCTCTACACAATCGCGAGCTTCTTGTCCTGCAGAATGGCCTCTTCTCAGTCGTCGGATCTCGTCCTCGTTGACACCCCTGCCGAGGGCGTGAGGGTCATCTCCTTCAACCGTGTAGATAAGCGCAATGCGCTGTCGCAATCGCTCATATCTACTTTCCTGAAGCAGCTAGACGAAGCATCCATAGACAGCAGCGTCCGTGTCATCATCGTCACTGGCAGCAAGTCGTGCTTTTCAGGTGAGTGTCTACTCCACCTTTCAGCGGCCATGAACTCAGACCCTAACACCGAGCACAGCTGGTGCTGATATCAAAGAGATATCCGAGCTCGATGCGGTCGAGGCGGGCAAGCGGCGCTACCTGGAGGACCTCTGCTTGGGTATCAAGGCTGTCAAGAAGCCCATTCTGGCAGCCATCGAGGGAATCGCCGTAAGTGGTCACCCAGATTATGTTAGACACAGGTTGAATGATGATAGTAACCAATCATGACAAATCCAGCTGGGTGGCGGCTTCGAGGTTGCTTTGATGGTAAGCGCACTTATACTACCGATCTTAGGGCCTATACTGACGTGGATCAACCTTGTCGCAAGTGTGACATGATCTTCGCCAGTCGGAATAGTCGCCTCGGCCTCCCGGAGACCACGATCGGCGTGATCCCTGGGGCCGGAGGCACCCAGCGGTTGACCAACACGCTTGGGAAGTACAAGGTAAGCTATTCCGTTACCCTGCATGAAGGATCAAATACCTTATACTGCCTTAGGCTATGGAGATGATTTTGTTGGGGAGGTTAATAACTGCGTCAGAGGCGCACTCGAATGGACTAGTATCCGAGATCTTCGATGACGGCACGGTGCTCGATAACACAATTCCCATCGCGGAGAAGTTAGCCAATTCAAGTGAAGAGGCGCTATACTTCGCAAAGCGGGCCATATGCGGCGGTGAGTCTCGTACCAGGTCTCCCTGAGTTACGGTGATTGGAAGTACTAATATTCCTCCGTCCACCTATAGCCGATGATCTAGGACGCAATGATGATCTCGAGAGGAGACTGTACTACACTTCCTTCGGCACTGCCGATAAGAGGGAGGGTATCAGCGCCTTTCTTGAGAAGCGTAAGCCGAGATGGGCCGGGGGCTTCGGGTCAGAGAGATGCTGAAGCGCCCCGTGCTGTCCGCCGTTCTCCTAGCAACACCGAGTTCCTCCTAATGAACTTCTGGTGCTGCCTTGGACAATCGGTCGTGCAGCTCTTGGGAGAGAAATCGCACAAACCAGGGTCTACACGTGATGATTGCTCCGATATCAAACTGGGAGAGTCTGCTGAAGATTCCCTTGTCTCATTTATCCCGTATTCACCGAGCTGGGGCGCATATAGCTAATTCAGGTAGTATATATGGACATTCATCCTGGTTCATATCGCCATTATAGATACTTCATCAGCGCAACCTGCCAAGTGGTAAGCAGTTCCACGTATCTTGAATAGCTTCCTGTGCAAATTACTTCGGTACCATAGGGCGACACATGGTTCATTGAAAACTACCAGATAGTGAACTTCAGTAGCAAATCTAGTTCGAACGGCGCCCTAGGCGACCAGCTGTTTGTTGGACTGAAATTGTCTAAACAACCTTGTAGAGCGGGTTTCCGACGAAGTGGCAACGCGATTGTCAAGATTGGCTTGCTGGAAACCCTAAGATTTCTTCTGTAATCGAATTCGCAAAGGGTAATGCATCATTCAGGGGCAAACCACCAACCCAACACCCCCTTTCCCCCAAAAGGCAAGACCCATTAAAAACTTCAAGGAGGCACTTATAACACGAAAATAACATCAAGGAACAGAGTAGCTCGAGAGTCGGGGAGGTTTCTTCTAACACGAAAGCGTGAGTATACATTATATATTGAATGGCCGACTCAGAGTATGACTCCATACCATAATGTCCTAAAATGGGCCATGTGTTCTGTATACGTTCCTTCGATCTTAGCTCTCATATCAACCATGCCATCGGGATACCTCTTCCAATCGAATCTACGATCTTAGGGAGTGGCTCTTTCAGAATCGTAGTCCATGTCGGCATCCCACGATCACTAGCGACAACGTTAAAAGAGACGTCTCATCCCCCTCACCCTTCCGAGATCATCTGTTACCGCGACAGCCAAGCATGGGAGGAAGCCGCTTCGCCCGAGCAGACTGTACTCAGCACCCCGGGTGCGCACACTCGTGGCCAATGTGGCCGACTCCGGCATGCCTGCCTGCGGGTCCTGGCTGTGAACCCCACGGCGGAGGGCGCGGAGGTGTGTAGGGACGGAAATAGCGTCCGAGTGGTGTTTTCGAACGAGGTCGAGAAAAAAGGATTCGTTGCCCACAGGGAAAAGAGACCCGCGCGAGGGATTTTGCCCGTGATCGAAAGGGGAACAAGGGCGGAAAGGAAGCTGCCCGTGTTTTCGAAAACGTGGTGGTCGAAGAAAATGCAGTTGAAACCGCCTCGCCAACCTACGTGGGGTTCGCATATAAATTTAGTAAATAGTAATTCAGATCGACCAATGAAGAGTCGATATGCTACCGTGATGCCTACTGGCGGTGCCGCCCACGATTGCCGTGCATATGCCAGATGGGGTGCAGGACCGGACGCCACAGCGTGGCATGGCCGCGTTATTTGTTAATTAATTTTCCGACCCTCCAGAACGGCTTCCATGCAGTGGTCAGCAGGCTGGCGTCATAGATCTCCGGAACAGAGTTACGCCGATCTGTGTCGGGCCTGACATGTTACCTATCATCTGTTAATGGATTCCTGCAACATGCATGCCTCGACTTCATCGTCCTGAATGCCCTGGCATCTCTATGTATGGAATAACAATATACTCTCCTCTTAGGGACTTAAGACTCAATGAATAATCCCATATCCACTCGGCAGAATTGACATCATCTTTGGCTCTTCGCGAGGAATCCTAAGAACTCCTGTGTGCTCGTCTCTATCCTAGCCTTCAACAACCTAACGATTCTGAGGCCGTGCGTGGGCATAAGCCTCATTCGTAGGAACCCTGAGGCCTAGGGCGTAATCCTACCGCCATTCTAATCCTACATTGACGCGTCACTAATGAATATGAAGGCCTCGACACGGCTGTAGCAGGCCATTGCCTCAATCTCCTTGGACTGCTCGGTACCGAACCTGTAATTATCGTTGGAATGACTTAGAAGTTGTGAGAGGAAAGCTCAGGGTATAACATCCTCGCATCCACGTCTGATGGGCAATCATACGACCTTCAGAAGACCCAAGTCTTCCGCATCTCGGGAAGCCATGAAGGAGTCGGTAATCTTGCGTCAACCGTCGAGCGGGACTGGTGTCCCAGGCCTTACCCTCGAGTGTCAAC
>QJNZ01001580.1:0-10460 GCA_004155055.1 Monosporascus sp. CRB-8-3
TCTTGAGATGCTTGATTATTGATAACTAGGAAGCTAGGAAGCGGTGAGCCCACATGGCGTGTGTGATCTACTGATATAGGGCTTCGGAGAGGATCAACGTTGCTCCGAGTGATCCCTATAGCCTTGGGGGGCCCTTTTCTGCGACAACAATCTTCGAACGTCTCCTGTTTGTGGCTCTATCGTTGCGTCTTCCGTGTAGCTAGTCTAGCCACCACATCTTCCTCCCTGGGTCCCTTGTGTGGTCCCGTCTGCTTTAACGTATCAGCGCCTTAAATGTCCTGAAGGTAAAATTCCAGTTCTAAGACGCAATCAAAGCCTTCGGACACCGCGGCACAAGGTACGGATGCAGCCGAGGTATGGTTCCGTTTCACCCCTCCAACTCCCTCAGCTATCTTCGGGGCCTCTTCTTAAGGAGGAAACCCCAACTCTTCATCCAAAAGGCCGTAAATAATCCCCATGCCCAGAGATAACATCCAAAAAGGATTAAACCTGGTTAAACGTACTTCTATGACGGAACTGAATATGTAGCTCAGAATAGGTTAATACTTCGCCTCCGGTAAAATTATTCCAGTTATTTCAAGCAGTCTCAACGCTTGCGTCCAGGACTTTTGATACCATTAATTCCAAATACTCTTGTTCTTACAAAAAATTTCAGCGTCTCGAGATCTCAGAACGTATAAAATATAAAGATCAATATCTTCCTAGCAAAGGACCTTATACTATGCCTCTATCCTTTCGCCTACATCGCCACAAACCTAGCATCCCTTTAACCATAACCCAACCACCCCGCAAACGTTCCACCCCCTCAACGCGCCGCGATTTCCCACACAAAATCAACGAAATCGCCATTTTATAACTAAATTACTAAAATAAATATCAACATGCTTTTAACGAAGTTAAATTCAAAAAATTCGAATAATTTATAAAAAAAAAATTAAATTTTAATTTTATCGTTAATATAATATAATTAAGGTATAAACATAATATTAACATTTCTACATAGAGAATGTTAATAATTTTATTAAAGTTTAAAATCTTAAATTATTTAATTAATATTAAAATTAATAAATTAAACTTTTAAAATTATATATTTTAACCTCTAAATTAATTAATTACTTTAAAATTTATTTAAAAATAGCTAAATCCGTTTTAATATTTATAAATAAAATAAAAAAGTAAATTTTTACGTAATAAAATTTTTCTACTTTTTAACCATTTCCTATAATTAATAATATAATAATATTATACGTTTAAATATATTTTTATAATTTTATCTTGAATTCTTTAATATATATATTTAAAACCTGGTATTTATAATCTTTAATATTAAAAAATTATTTAAAGTTATATAATTTGTTTTAAATATAAATAAAAATATATAACGGTAATATTAATTTAACTTTAGGTATTTATGGTATGCGCTAAAACTTTTTTAAAATTTTCTTATTATTTTTATATAATATTATAACCAAACATTATATTAGTAATAGCGGCCGTTTATTTTTATAATTTAAACTAGAATTTTAAATAATTATTAAAAATGTAGCGATTTTTATTGTATTTGTATAGGAAACCGGGCGGCGCGTTAATGTTACGACCCGGCTGGGCTTGGCCACCAGAGACGGTCGGACCCACCGTAAAGTCACGTAATTTAAATCTTCCCTAGTAATTAAGATCCAAATCAATTTATATAAATTTAATTTTACGTAGATTTATAAAAATAACAAAATATATTAAAAATTTAAGTTTTCGTAAAGGATGTATATATTCGTTACTTTTATAACTTAAATATTATTAGTTTATAATATAATATAATTACTTAAAATATTTTAAATATTACTAAACGTAATTAAATTATATTGGTTCTTTAAAATCCCGCAATATAATTATTAATATAAATCGTACGATTTAATTTAATAATTAATTAATTAACTTAGCTGTTTTACGTTATAAACTTTTTTAAATAATATTATATTTATTAGTAAACAAGCCGAAAAATAATTTATTTATAAAGTTTCCAAAAAAATTATAAGTTCCGATAATAAGGAAAAACGTCCCCGTTTTTTGGTAAATAAAGTTTTAAAAAACCTTAACGCCGTTACAAACCGTATTATTTAACTTTAAAAAAAATAACCTAACCGTTTTATTTTAAATTACGTGTAAACGCCTTAAAAGAAAATAAAAAAAGGCAGAAAGAAAAGTTAAAGGAATCTTTTTCGGTAATAAGGGCTTTTAAACGATTTAATTAACGATTATTAAAAAAACCGGAAATTTTTTAAAACTACCTAGGCTTAAATTTTTTAACGGAACCTTTATTAAGTTAAAATTATTACTAATTTAATATCGAACATATTTCGGATATTTTCCTATTAGGTTTATTATTCTCATAACCCGAATAAAACTTGTAATAATGTTACTTACCGGTAACTGTAACGGCTAGGCTAGTTAACCAACTATTAAACCAAGTCGTACGGTTTATGTTAACAGTCGTATTATGGGATCTAAGTAATGAAAATAACTTAGTTACGTCTAGTAATACCAAAGGTGCCTTAGGTAACTAAGTTATATTGCAAGCTAATGCTATTTAAATCATGGAATAACGAGCGTATATATCCTTCCTAGATTACTATGGCTTACTGGCTTACTCGTAATAAGTTAGTAATCTGGCTCACTGGCTTACTCGTAATGAATTAATAATCCAATTACATAATCTAACCTATTTAGGTTTTGTTTCGGCCTATTAGGGCCGTTTCCGGGACCTCCCCTTAGTTAAGTCGTAATACGATCTCCCCTTTTCCAGGATCCTTACCTTTAAAGATTTTTTTCCTTTATAAATCCTTATTTCATTATGTTAAGTCGTATTACTAAAAATCGTTCGCATAAAACAAAACAACGCTATATTTTAACTAACTTAATTAATTTAAAAAGGTTCGAAACGATACCGTATTTTTTTTGCTCTTTTAAAAGGTTTAACTGTTAAATAATAACGGGGGTTTTTCGTTATAAAGAATATATCCGTCGCGGTCGTTTTTATAACGGAACTGGTATCCCCGTAATAATAGTTAATCGTTACGTTGCCGAAGCTTGTCGTTTGAAAAAAAAAGAACTTACCGCGGAACAAGCTTTTGCTAAATCCTTAACCCGCTTTTCTCGGATACGTAAATAACGTTAATAATATTAAACTTGAAATGTAAAACTTATTAACTGCGCTTTATAATTTTTAAATAAACAAAACGAACTTAACCGTTAAAAATCGGAATTAGCGGTAATCGTTTAAATTTCCGGTAATATTAACGTTATTAATTAAGGTGTTGTCGATTAAAGCCTTTCTTTTGTTAATAACGTAAATTAAGACGTATTTATTATTAGTTTTATCGTTACTGGTAAAAACTTTTTAATAAGTATTAAACGTTAATAAGATTTTTGATAGGTTTTTAGGTGTTTTCGGAATTTAAGTAATTTTTCCATTTGATTAAATACTGGGTAAATCTTTTTTCTTTTCGTATATCGAATATTTTTTTAACTTTATATGTTTTTTTTTTTTTCCTTTACGTCGTCCTATATCGTATAATACCATAATAATATTTGCTATTAATTCGAATAAAAAAACATAAAAAATTAAATAAAGTTTAACCTTAAGTAAAAGTTTTAACTGGTAATTATTATTTAAAATTCTTTTAATAACCTTATACGGTCCGATATATTTAAAATTAAGTTTTTGGTTTAATTATTTCGTTTTAGTATTTTTGGTAATTAGGAAAATTATTTTCCTTTCCGAAAAAATTAGTTTTTTTAACCTTTTTTGGTTATAATATTTATTTATCTGTTCGTATACGAATTGGAATTTTATTTTTATTTTTTTAATATAATTATTTAAGTTATTTTAAAATAAAAATTACTTTAATATTAATTAATCCTCCTTTTCGTATTTTTTAATAGATTTCTAAAATAAAACCAAAGTTAACAGTTATTAGGGTTATCTTAATGTTATTATAATAATTAGTATTATAAGCCAGCTATATAATAAGTAATTTTTTAACCTAGTTATTTTGTTCGTAATTAATATAATATCGTAAGTATATTTTTAACGTTTAATTAATTTTTTTCGTTTATTTATCTATTTATAGTTTAAAAGTATTTAATAATTTATAATTTAGGCCGAATTATGTTATTAAACTTTACCAGAATTTTAAAGTAAAAGTTATACTTTTATTTAAAATAATTTCTGCTGGTAATCCGTATATATTGCATATATGTCGAAAAAAAAAATATGCTATTTGTTCGGTATCCGTATTTTTATTATAGAATAAAAAATAAGAAAATTTTGTAAATCGATTAACGATTACAAAAATATTATTATAATATACGCCTGTAACTGGATTTTTTAATAATAATAATTTCGTAATAAAGTTAAATATAATTAAATCCTATAATTACTTAATAACTGGTAACGGTTATAATTTTCCGTATAATTTATATCGTTTAGCCTTTGCTTTAACGTAAATATTGTATTATTATATAATTTTTTATATAATTAATTTCATTTTAGGAAAATAATATGTCCGCCGTAAGCGTTTTAAAGTTTTGTAAATTCCTAAATATCCATATAGTTAATGTTCGTATATTTCTTATATTAGGTTTTTTTAATATTTTATTAGTACGTAAATTTTATTTATTTTTTGGTTTTTAAGTAAATTATTATAATATCGTCGTATTTCTTGATATATGTCTGATGTAAATATTTTAATAATGTTAATATATTATTATTATAAATATCTTTTTAACGTTTAGTCGAATATAGTTTGTTATATTTTTACTTTAAAATCTTTTAAATCTGGTTGTTTGCTAAAAGCATTTATTTTGCTATTTTCCGATTTTTTACGATAAATAATAACGTAATCGAATTTTAAAAGGTATTTTGCGTAACATAATTATCGTCCGATTAATTTTTTTATAATTATAAAATAAAAAATGTTTTTATAATTTATATATACCTTTATTTAATATTAATTTCCCTTGAGGTAATATTTAAATTCCTTAAAGGTTTTAACAATAATTAAAAATTCCTTATCGTAAATAAGGTAATTAAGTTTAGTACCGTATAATTTATAAAAGTAAAAAGTGATAAAGTATAATTTCCCTTTATTATCTTGTTAGTAAACTATTGTTTTTAAAACAAAGTTTAAAACGTTAGTTTCGAATTTTATTAATTTGTTCGGATTATATATTATTAAGATGGGTTCGTTAATAAAAACGTTTTTAAGTTGTTAAAAGGTTTCTTTTATAGTTAGGGCTTATACGAATTATTAATCTTTTTTAATGAATTACGTTAATAACATTACGATCTTATTAAAATATCGTATAAATCGTTAGTAATAATTAGCGAATTTAAGGAACGCTTATATTTTTATAATATTGGTAGGTATTTTCTAATTTTGAATTATAAAACTGTTTTTAAAATCCATCTTGATATATCCTGGAATAATAATATATTTTAAGTACTTAATTTCTTAAATATAAAAAGTACTTTTTTTTGCGTTAATTAAAAGGTTAGCGTTTTATAAAGCTTATAGAACCTTATAAACGTATTTTGCATATTTTTTTTCGGTCTTCGAATAAATAAGGATATCGTTGAGGTAATATATAATAAAAATGTTAAAATATTTTCGAAATACATAATTAACTATCCGTTGAAAAGTTGCTAGTACGTTTATAAATCCGAAAAGCATAACGAAGTATTTAAATAATTTATATTTCGTTTTAAAAATTGTTTTCCATTTATTTCCTGGTTTAATTCGAATTTAATTATACTTTTTTTGCAGGTTTAAAGTTGTAAACCATTTAACGTTTCGTAATCGGTTTTTAATTTCGGTAATTAAAGATAAAGGCGTTCTATTTTTAATAATAATATCGTTAAACTATCGGTAATTAATAATAAATCGTAATTTCCCGTTTTTTCGTAAAACGAAAAATATTAAGTAACCTGCTAACAATTTAAAACGTTATATATATCCTTTTTGTAACTTATCTTTTAAATAATCACGGAAAACGTATAATTCCGTTTCGTTTAAGTTGTAAATAAAATAAAAAACGGTTATCTTATTATCTTTAAAAATTATTTTATAATTTTATTCGTTATGTTATAATAATTTTATATCAAGCTTTTTTTAAAAAAGTTTTTTATATTTATGGTATTATAGTAATATTTTCGCCATTTATTCTGGTAATTTCTCGGGTTATATTTGTAGGTTATTATTTATTTATCGAAATCGTACTTTAAAATTCGTATTAACGTATTATATTTTTCGGTTATACCTTTTATTTTAAATATATTTTATCTTTTTAAGTAATAAGGTTTCTGTCGTATCCTTATACCTATATTCGTCGTCCCTATTAATCGAATATTAAGATTTTATTTTTTTTTTATTTTTTTCCGTATTAAGAAATAAGCAAAAATTTACCTAATTAATTTCTTAATTAATTAAAAAGTTATACTAACGTAACCATAATAAACTAAAGATTATATCGTATCCTGTTAATAAAATAATATCGAAATTAATAATTTATCTTTTTCCTTTAACAAAGGTCTTAAAGTAATTAATCTTACGTCTAACCTATCCGTTATCGTAGGCGAAACTCTAACCTTCGGTATTTACGGCCTTATAAAAATAACTCTTTTCCTTCCATAATAGTTTTAACTAATTTACTACTTCCGGATTAATATAATTTGCAATTATCGCTCCGCAATCTACCATTACGGTATACCAATTTCTCTTAATTCATACTTATATCATAATAACATTATCGCCCGTAACTCCGATTATTACGTTTAAAACCTTTCTAAAATATAATAATTTCACACCTTTTCTCACGCCTTCCTACGGCTCTACTTCAAAAAGCGTCCTAATTTTAAGACCTACAATAAATCTTTAATTTCTACCGCACGTTCCGCGTTCTATTCTTAGAACTTTTCGACTTATCGTCCTAAACGAATTATTTATTTTTAAAATTATTCGATTCGTCGTATTTTTTGTTTTTTATAAACTTATTTTACAAATTTTTCCGTATAACCAGCGAAAATCTTAATAGTTTTTTCGTTTAGTAATATTAACTATAAACTGTCGCTTTCTCCCTACTGGGCCTCGTCCTCCGAATCCTATTAATTTTCTTTAGCGAAACTTTTAATTTCCTCCTTAATTATTCGTCGATCTTCGGAATCCGTAATAAAGGCTAATTAAACGCCTAAATTTATAATGGCCCTTTAACAGTATTTTTCCATTATCCTTTTAACCAATTTTTCTTTTATTTAATAATTACATTATCCGAAATAACAAAAAAATTTTTTTTATAAACATAATTTTCCAAATAACCAGCTTTATTATACTACTTTCTAGTTAATTTCGTTTTAATCCACGAATAATCGTAAATATCGGTACTATTATTAATTATTCTTATTAACTTTTTTTTACCTTTTAAAATTAAACCCTTTTTGATACATTCGAATTATACGTTAATAAATTACCTTTTTTTATTTGTAATAAAATTAATATTTAGGTTTGTTACAATAAATAACATAAATTTTCGTATATTTTTCTACCTTTCCTAAATAAACATCTTAAGTCCACCCGTAATATTCCTATAACTACTCTTATAAGGCTCGTTAAGTTTATTCTTATCATAAGTTTTCTTATCGAAATTAAACAAATAATTTTTCCTTAATATAATCCTTTTAACGTAAGTAATTTTATACCATTATGTTATCGTATACCGTAATCGGATTATATTAATTAACTTTTTATCGTTTTTTTTATCTAGTTACTATTTTCCGGATATAAAGGTCCAGTTATTTTATCGTAATTTCTTGGGGGCTTTATACTTAAAAACCTTATATCCTATTTTGCCGCAATTATAGCACTTAATTTATAATTAATTTCGTTATTATATCGTTCCGATTTCCATAAAGCCTAATTAAATTCCGAAAAAAGTGAAAAGTATTATATATTTATTTTTTCGGTTAAATTTATTAAATCTAAATTATAAGATATATTAATTTTTTTTTCTTATCGTTTTTCAAATTATTAATTATCGATTCTTACTGCCTTAATAATATATTTATCCAAGGGAATAAATCGTTTAAATTTAATAATTTCGTCCTCAATATCGTCCTTTAAACCTTTATAAAATATATCGATTAAAACGTTTTTTTCATTATTTACCTATTTAGCCTTAGCCATCAGGTTCCGGAATTCCATTACATATTTAAATATTAATCCTTTTTATCGTAACTATAAAATCTTTTGTACAGCGGTACGTTCCTTATTAAGGTTGTCGAAATTAGTTTTTAATTTTTCTTCGAAATTAACGTAATTGGCAAAAAGCTCCTTAATGGATTTTTCTATATCGTTTTCCGTATTTTCCAGATAATCCCTTAAAATTAGTTCGAATTAATCGAATACATTTTCCGTAAAAAACGCTAAAACGGCGAAAATCTTGTCCTTTAGGTCGTTAAAAGTTAAAAATCGGAAATACACCCGTACCTAAGTAAGAAAATTCTAAATATTACCTTTTCTATCGTAAAGTTAAAGCTTTTTGGCCTTAATTTTCGCAATATTAAAGTCCTTTTTAGTTTATTTTTTAAGTCGTAAAACTTCGGCCTTTAACTCTTTTAATTTATCCTAAAGCTGCTAAGAAACGGTAATCTTTTTAATATTTAGGGCCATTTCGACAGTTAAAAATATTACTTAAAGTTTGACAATATTACTAAATAAAAGCTTATAACGTATAACGGCTAAGCTAATTAACTAATTATTAAACCAAATCGTACGGTTTATATTAACAGTTATATTATAAAATTTAAGTAATAAAAATAACTTAATTACGTTTAATAGTACCAAAAGTACTTTAAGTATCCAAGTTATATTACAAGCTGGTACTATTTAAATTATAAAATAACGAACGTATATATCTTTCCTAAATTATTATGGCTTACTGGCTTATTCGTAATAAATTGGTAATCTGGCTTACTAGCTTACTCGTAATAAGTTGGTAATCTGGCTCACTGGCTTATTCGTAATAAGTTAATAATTTAATTACGTGATCTGACCTATTTAAGTCCTGTTTCGGCCCACTGGGGCCGTTTCCGGAACCTCCCCTTAGTTAAGTCGTAACAGTAACGCAATTACGTAATTTCAACCCGTATTCCGAAAATACGTTATTTTTTCTCTTAAATAATATATAACAATTATAAAAAATTCGAAAGCGTTTTAAATTTCTTTTTAAAATAATAAACGAAAAACCTAAAATAAAAAATCAAATTAAAAAATTACGGTAAAAAGAAACCCCTTTAGCTTAAAATAACATATTCATTCAATTAATATTTAAGATCGAATAAAAACAAGAGGTTTTTATAACTAAATTCTTAAACAGTTTAAAAAAAAGTTTAAAAAAAACTGTTTAAAAAAATGAACTTAAAATTTAGCTAATTATATTACGATAACAGTTAAAATCGATAATCGGCATTACTTAAAAGAAACGATATTTCAAAATATAACAAATTAATCAACTTGAATATACGGCAAACGTTTTACGATATACTAATATATTATACGATATCGAATCAAGTTGTATAGAAATCGAAATAATCCGATAACAAAAATAAACCTTATTTGAATATTTTAATTATAAAAAAAACCGGATATAAGGCCTTTTAATATAAAAAACCAAAAAAACCCCGCTAGGAAAAATAAGAGCCAATACCGGAAAAATAATAAGGAAATAATGAAAAAACAGCAAAAAAATAATTAACATAATTTAACCCCAAACCAGCTAACAATTAAAAACCGAAGCAACACCAATACAAGGTTAGTTAAAAAAACATAAAAGGTAATAGGAGCTCATCAATACCATTATACTCTTAACATAATTACAGAAGAAAAAACGACGCCGCTAACAAATATAACAAATAACATAAAAAATACAAAAATAAATATAATAATACCGATAATAAGATAAGGTTTAATATTTAAAAAAAGCCGACAGATATGAAAAGCTTCATGCTATTAATTATTAACGTCTCTAATATTATATTTAAAAGAAACATAAGGAATATATAGCTAAAAAAATCTTACGCTGATAAAAATAAAAAGTCAACTTTGTTTATCGGAAAAGCGGCAACTTACAAAACAAAAAATAATATCGCCATTTAAGAACTATAATAACTTAAAACAAAATCGACGAAATAACCGCAATTAAAAACTGGAGTAAAAAAAAACCACCTAGTATAAAATCTCTAATATTACTAAACCTAATGTAATTATTAAATAAAGAAAACTACTTTATAACAACGTTATAAAATCTTGCCGACAAACTATCAACGAATTAATATTTTAAGCAAAATTTATAAAAAAATCTTAAAAAATAACGTAAGCTCCGTTAAAAAATCTAAAATAAAATTTAAAACC
>QJNZ01001581.1:0-10444 GCA_004155055.1 Monosporascus sp. CRB-8-3
CCCCATATTTGTTGAGAGCGCGGATCAACCATGTTGCTTCTGTACTTTCAACACCCGGGGAGATATGCTTACAGCATGAATCCAACGTGGGGCGGCAATGCGTACCTAGACTTGATCTTGCCCATATCAACAATGGAGAACTCGACCTATAGACGGCTATCGAACCGTTGGACCATCACTGGCGCGAGTAGGTATTATCTGAGAGTGAGGAGCAGGATCATGAATACCTAGAAACAAAGACACGGGGACACATGATTGCTGAAATAGTTCGCGCAAAGGAATTATCCGCATTTTTTTTTATCGGCAACTGTCGCAGAATAGGGGTAATTTGCTTAGTTATCAGAACCTGCTAGCCTGTAGGCACCCCGTAGAAACGTTATTCCGGGGCTCCTACGCTATATATAAAGCTTTTTAACCACCGTTTTTTAAAGCCCAGATTAATTAAGTTAATTTACACTTTATATATTTTATATATTTTTTTAGCGATTAACTTAATTATTATAGTTATAAACCCGGTGTTTTAATTGCGTAAAATAATTATAGTTAAGGTAATTATAACTTTTTATTTATTAATTTAAAAATTATATTGCCTTTTAATATATTAAATAATCCTATCTTTAAAGCCGTAATTTTTAAAGATCGTTTTAGTTATTTTAATTAGTTTTTTTGTATGGCGTTTAGGATTTTATAAACTTAGATATACTTGACGTAAAGCGTTTTATAGAATTTTGGAAGCTTTTTACGATTAAGGAATATACTGTAAAAGTTAACGTCCAGGTGAGAAAATAATATACGGACGTATTGGTTAAGTAGTAAATTTTTTACGTAGATTTTAAGTAATGTAATTTGTCTTGGAAGTTTTTAAGGAATAATACGAATTTAATTTAAAGCGTATTGCAGAAAATAACCGGAAGGAGTTACGAGAAGTTTTAAGATAAATGTTAGATACGTTAATATTTAAATGTAAATTAACGTAACGGTAAAGAGTTAAATCCTTAAAAACCTTTAAGTTAATTTCGTAGTTTAAGAAAAAATTAGAATTTAGGATTTATTTAAAGAATTAAAGGATTAATTTGTTTTTTTAAAGTTAAATATTATTATAACGGTACGTAAGGATTATCGTAAAGCTTTATATTTAGCCGAGGTGGGTTATATAAAGCTTAATTAGTAGTACCGGACTTGGTTTATTATTTATATTTAAATAAAGGTATATAATTTTTAGGAAATTAAGAGTACGTTTGCGGTAAAGGATTGTTTAAATATTATAATAAAGCGTTTTATATTTAATTAAGGGAAAAAAGAATTAATTAATTTGATCCGAAATAAATTTTTCGGTAAACGTATTATAAGCCTAAAAAAGTTAAAAGTTTAGTTTTTGGCGATATGTTACGAAAATAATTTAAAAGCCGAAATTAAAGGTTTTGGGATTTTCGTTATGTTTATAAAAGGATTATTTTTCGATTCGGGATTAGGGTTTATTTTTAACGCCGATTTTCTTTTCGTTAAAGGTATTTAAAAAAAGAAATAAATGTTTTTATTTAGTTATATTAAATAAGATTTATAAATGGAAATTCAAGAAGTATATTATTTTACGTTTAATAATTACAGGGGTAATTATTTATAGGATTTACCAAATTAACTTAAAAAAATAAAAGGGGATGTGCAAAACGTTTTAAATAAAACAGGTAAAAAAAGTTCGTAATAAATTTAAAGAGTTTTTTAAATAAAAGGAATTTATCCGGGGTTTTATAAAACGATTACCGTTTAATATAAACGTTTAATTCGGTAATATTATTGTAACGTTAATTAATTTATATATCTTAATTGCTTTAAGTTTAGTATTAAAGATTTATATTATTATCCATTTCGGTAGGTATTTTTTGTTATAGTTTACTTTAATCGATAATTATAAGGTAAAATATTTGGTAAATATACGAAACTTATTTATTTCCGGTTTTTTTATTTTTAATATTATAAGGCAAACGGTAAAAACGGGGTTATTTTTGTTACTAATTAACGGTATAAGGTAAAAAGTAATTAAAAGATTATTATTTGGAGTTTTAAAAAAATTAAAGTATAATTTTATTTTCAATAATATAATAATGGTAAAAGGTTTTTATGTTAATATTATTTCGAAAATTTTTTTGCGTAAAATTAAAATTTGGTATTATAATATGGATTATTTTTTCCGACGTCAAGAAATTAATAAAAGCGTTGTTTTTAAGAAATTTATTTATACGTATAATTTAGTTTTTTTTATTTAAGCGTTTTATTAATAATTCTGTAAAGCCCCGTAGGTATTTTAATATTCCTTACGATTAATAAAAAAAAAGGCCGTAAAGGCGATTAAAATCTTTTTTAAGTTTTCGTAAAGGAATAAAGAATTTTTAGTACTTTAGGTTTAGGTATTTAAAACCTGAAACGTTAAAATTATTTGTTAAAAATGTTAGGAACGTTGTTATAAAAGGAATAAAACGTTTGAAATACGAAAATTATATTTATATATATATTTCCTAAGTGATTTCGAAACGTATATCCGAAAGCAAAGTTTTTAAAACTTTTTGGCGTATTATATAGGATTATTTTAAATATTTTATAGGGTATAATACTTTTAAGTATTTTTTGGTAATTAAAGATAAGTATAATAGGAAGCTTTTTAATTTTTTAATAGTTAATCGTTTTAAAACGGTAACGTTTTAAATTATTAGGAATTTTAAGTATTAAGTACGTAGGTAATATAAGTTCTTTATTTGCAAAATTAAGTAAAATAATAATATTGGAACAATTATCTTAAAAACGGATTTATAAGATATTAATTATAATGTATTAAGGAAAAAATCGAATTTGAAATATTTTTTTTATATATTAAACAACTTATGAGAAAAAATAAGCGAATAGGTTAAAAACTGATTAATAAAGCTTTTAAAATGTAGCTAAGAGCGAACTTTTCCGAAAACTTTTAGCCCGAAATAATAAAAGTAATTATGTAGCTATATAATATAAGCCCGAATTACGTATATAATTTGCTTTTATTAAATAAGGTATTTGTTTATTAATTTAAATAATATTTCCGTTAATATTATCCTGTTATTATTATTACAATTACGGTAAATTTTAAGCCGAATTGGTTAAGGATTTACGTATATAACATACGCGTTTATCCGTTAATAAAAAAATAAAAAATAAACAGGGAAAAGCGAATTTAAAATATAAAACCGAAAGTTTATTTCGGTTATTTAGTAAAATACCGAGTTTTTAACCTATACCGAATATAGGTATTAAAGTTCCGTAAAGTTATTATTATGCGTAATATTAAATTTAATAAGGATATTTTTTATTAGTTAAAAAAAAAGCGTTCGCCTTACTTATAAATAAAAAGTTTGCGAATAATTTATATATTTCTAAGGAAATATTTAAAGAAAATAAAATTTTCGATATACTTAACGTATAAGATAATGTTTATTAAGATTATAACGTTTTAAAGTTCGAAAATAGCTTTGTTTCCGATTAGGAAAATTTAATAAGTAATTAATTAGAAAGTTAGAATTCGGAAATAAGGGAGTATATAAGCAAAATTGAAAATAATTTTAAATTTTTAACTTTTAAAAATATTTTTAATCCGGAAAATAAGGTTTAAATAAACGTTTAAAAAAGTAAGGTTTAGTTAATAGCTGAAAGTATTAAGCCCGCGGATAATGTAAAAATTAATTTAAGTAAGAAAATAAGTACGGAAGAATTTTTTCGGAAAGTGTATTTAATAAGGCATATAAGTAAATTAACCGATTCGTTTGAATTTAAAGTTAAGTTCGGGATTTTAATAAATAAGGATTTTATCGGTAATTAATAAAACTTTGCTTTTAAAGCTTTTAATTTAAAAAAAAATAAGAGAAAGTAAAAGTAATTTACGTAAAAAAGCGAAAAATTACGAAAACGAAAAAATTTTGATAATATTAAAAACGGTAACGTTTATTTTTTAAATATTACTATAATTTATAAAAACAGTAAAATATATTTAACTTTAAATTAATATTAGGAAAAAATAATTTACCAATTCCTCCCATTATACTATGTAATAAAATAAAGATATAAGGAGTTATATATTTTCTATATAATAATCGCAGTACGGGCGTTATAAAAAAAATACTGAGCGGTTTAATATTACGTTTAATAAGCCCAGGATTTATAGGGATTAATTAGTTAAATTGCTTAAACGTTAAAAAAAATTCGAAAAATATCCCTTAAGAAATGCTTTTAAATAAGATGCTGAAAAAGAAATTACGGCGTTTATAAAGCGTAAGATATAAAAGGAAATACTGATTATATAAGCTAAGTCTAAGTTAATGTTTTAAAATAAGTATTTATATATAAGTTCGATAAAAATAATTGGTTAAAACGTTATAAATTATATATCTATATACGCGGTAATTTTTAAAAGCCGATTTGTTTATTAATATATATATTATTACATTTATAATTAAATTTTTTAGAATAATTATGGTTGTAACTGTTAAGCGTAATTTTGAAGTCCGTTAATGTAATATAAAAATAGCTTTTTTAAACGTTATTTACGAGGAATAAATTAAAGTAACTTGCGTTTTTCCTGATGGATTTAAAAAAAGCGGAATATGTATAAAAATCGAATAAATTTTATATAGGCTTAAAGATTTACTTTTACTGTAATATCGAAAGTTTTATTTTATTTTATAAAGATTAAAGTTTACTTTATTTTTAGAAAAGCCGTATTTGCTTTATAACGAGTAATATATATTTATTATTATTATGTTTTTTATAGATAATTTATTATTTTTATATTACCGAAAAAATAAGTACGAAATTAATAAAGTAATTACCAAGTTAAAGGAAGCGTATAAGTTAAAGGATTAAAACGAAGTAAGCTAGTTTTTAAATATTCGAATAATCCGAAATAAGTTAAAAAAAATAAATTATTTTAGCGTATAATTTTTATATTAAGAAAATTGCTATTCGTTTTAGGTTCATAAATAATATATACGCTCACCGTGAAAACCATTGATAGTTACCGTGTTCGAAGATACTGGGTAAAGTATCTATCGTGTTAATTATTGGTGTAATTACTTTGTGTCTTTGGCTCAGCCTGGATAATACGGCTTGAACCCAACGACCTTGCAAATAATATATACGCGCTGCCGATTTTTTTAAGGATTGAAAAATTTCCTTTTAATAATAGAATTGCTTTTAAAAAATAGGTTAAGAATTATTAAAAACGTGTAAGGTTTATCTTATATACTGTAATAATAATTTAATTAGATATAACTTTCGTTATTTTCTTATTATCGAAATTCTTAATTAATTTTTTAGTTAAATATATAACAGCTATTAGTAAGGTAATCCGTTACTTTTACTATACGCGTTTCCTTAAAATCGTATATAAAGGTATAAATAAGGAAGCCTAAGTTTTATTAATCGTAAAAAACGTATTATTTATTAATAATTTTAAAATATGATAATTTTTTTAAGGTTATATAATAATATTTTTTAAAGAAGTAGTTATATAAATAATATTTTATTAAGTAATAATAATAATTTTTATAACAAATGTTAAGTTATTCGCGTTAAAATATACGGTTAAGAAAGTTTTAATTTTTAAACGGTTGTTTTAAAACTTTAAGTTAAAATTAGATTAGTTATAAAAAACTTTTTATAATAATTAAAAGGTAATTAAATTAATAGTAAAAAGAAAAATAAGAAAATTAATATTCGGTTGCGTTATATCGATATCTAAAATATATAATTACGTTAAAAATAAAGCCGGGAATTATTTAATGTTATTTACTTATTTATAACGTAAATATTTATTAACAGATTAATTAAGGTTTTTTTTAAGTAAAAATTTAAGTATTTCAAGTTACTTATTAATTTGCAAGATTTACGGTAAGTATTATCGGGTAATTATAGGAGCAAATAAAATATAAAAGTTATTATTAGGCCTAAGGCACCCGGGGCGAACCTTTTTTAATTACTAAAAATAAAAAAATAAAAAAATAAAAATAGAAAATTATTACTGCTGCTACTGCTGCTTCTATGGCAGAAATACGTCCAGGATTTACCTAACCAAGGCCAGTACCTACGCGCGTACCGTAGCGGAACCGGTAGCAGGCGCTATAGGGCCGGTAAGCGTAATACTATTTTTCTTTTTTTACTCCTTTTTTTTTCTTTTTCGAAAAAAGCGCGTATAATAACGCGGAAACGGTAAATCTCTTATTACGTAATTAATTTTTTTCCTAAAACGCGTAAATAAAAGAAAAGTTTTACGGTAAAACGGTTATTAATTTCGAAAATTACAATTAAACGGATAATAAACGGACGGATAAGGATAAAATTGTAATTAATAATTAATTAAAAAAAAACTTTTAAGAAATAAACAAAATATATATACCGAAACGTAAATATATCCGGAAACGTAATATTAATAATAATTACTTATAACGGTATTAAAGCATACGCCCGTTAAGCGGCCTATAAACGCGGAATACAAATAACCGAAATAAAGTTTAATATAACGTATATTACGTATAAAACGTTAACGGGTACAATACATAAACGTTTTAAGGGGCATAAGGGAAAATATGCCCGTAGGAATCTTAATATCGGTATCGGCGTTAGCAACTTTAGCAGCGGTTATTATTACGGCGGCAGCTATAACGGTTACGGCGGTAGCATTTACGGCCGCGCGTTTATCCTACGTACGTTATATATACGTAACGCAAATATACGTAATAATAACGTAACAAATTTCCGAACTACGATAAGATATTTACGATTATTATTAATAAATTTACGCAAAATTATCTTAAAACGGTATATATTTACAGTTATTATTATTATTATTATTAATAATAACTATAATTAATAATTAATACGTTTAATAACTTATAATATACGTAACGTATGTACGAAATATAAGAAAAAAATATTTATTTTTAATAATAATAATAATAATTTATAATACAAACGTTAACCTCGTAATTTTCTTTCCCAAACTTAAGGTACTTACGAAACTACTATACGAACTAAAAATAAAAATAAAAATAAAAATAAAAAATAAAAAATAAAAAATTGTAACGTTAAAAGTTTAATAAAAAAGTACAAATACTTAAAACGTAGACCTACCTTTTCGTTACTTATTACTATAAGTAATAAAAGGAAAGGAACATAATAACTAATTCTCTTAAAAGTATTTAAAATATATATAACGTACGTTTTTATTATTACGACTAAAATACGCGTTAATAACGTTATTTTTTTTTGTTATTATTATTTTATTTATTTAAAGATTATATAAATTACGATAAATAAATTTAAAAAAATATTTCCCTTTTATTTAAGGGGTATATCGCAAAATAAAAGTAATTTGTTTAATTATCAAAACCTGCTAACCTATAAGCACCCCGTAAAAACGTTATTCCGGGACTCCCACGCTATATATAAAGCTTTCTAGCCACCGCTCTCTAAAGCCCAGATTAACCAAGTCAATTTACACTTCACATACTCTATGCACTTTTTTCTAGCGATCAGCCTAACTGTCACAGCAACTACCCAAAGAGAACAAGTTGAGGCTTATGGTCGATATGTGTGATCCCCCTTTGGCCCAGAAGCGCCGCTTTTGCCGTTCCGTAGGAGGTTCATTCGAAGTCCTGCTCGGATGTTGGCTAGGCGTTACCTGGACGACCGGGCCAGCGGGATGAGGGTCTCTCCCTCTGTTGTCGAGTGACATCTCCGCGTCCTTCCGTTCCTAATGCAGCTAAGGCCAATCTTTTCACTGGTGGGCAAATCTGCAGCTCACCGCACGATCAGCCCCGGCTAAATGTAAGCTGAGATCTAAGTGGACAATCCCAAACCTTAATCCCCACATACTAAACCTGGGGAAAGGGTTGGTGCTACTATGATCCGAGCCCCAACTTCTTGTGTGAAATCCACTCTGATTCTTGGGACGGAATTGCCGGTGATAGCCTCTAGCGGGTAGCCTCGATACCAGCCGGATACTGGGTATTATGCTATCATTATACCCGTGATAGCAGGGTGTATTCCCTTGTCCCGGATTTCTTGCTTGGCGTTCAAATGGCCGGCTTATATATATACACCACTGGCCACGCTCCCCGGATAGCTGGAATCGATCTTACCCTATCAACCTTGAACCAAGAAAGCACTAGCTGGTACCTAAAATGCTTGTCAAATCTGTAATTGCAGCGCTGAGTTGCGCGCTCGGCGCCTCCGCCGCGGCGATCCCGTCCCCTATCGATCTTATTAGACGTGACCACCCGCTTGGCACCGTGATCACCAAATGCGCGAAGCCCGGAGTCCTCGCCCTTGCTTTCGATGACGGGCCGTACCAATACACTCAGAAGCTCGTTGATACCCTCAACGCGGCAGGTGCCAAGGGGACATTCTTCTTCACCGGGACACTCTATGGTCAGAAAGCTCAAGTTGTGCAAGGAAACCTGGGCTAACCAGATCAGGGTGCATCTACAACCAGAGAACTGCCGTCAAGAACGCGTACGACTCGGGCCACCAGATCGCCTCGCACACATGGTATGGCGAGCCCTCGCGTTAGGCAATAACGTGGAGAGAGTACTGATCCGCCACATCAGGACCCACCCGCACGTCGGCAGCCTGGGCGCTTCGCAGCTGCAGAGCGAGCTCACGAGGCTCGAGGAAGCCTACGTGAACATCTTCGGCAGGAAGCCGGCTTACCTGCGCCCCCCGTACCTCGAGACCTCCGGCTCGGTCATGAACGTTGCGCGGCAGATGAACTACGTCGTCGTGACCAACGACATCGACTCCGGCGACTGGAACAACCAGTCCCCTCAGCAGTCCCAACAGAGGTTCATCCAGGCCGGCGCTGGCGGCAACGGCCACATCCCGCTCATGCACGAGACTTACGACTCCACCGTCAGTGTCCTCGTGCCCTGGTTGATCAACTGGGCCAAGCAGAACAACCTACAGCTTGTCACTGTCGGTATGTATACGTCTTCGTTTATTGACCGCTGTATTGGTGTAGGAAGATTTGGCTAATCGAGATGCAGCTGAATGTTTGAATGACGCGGAGGGAGCTTACCAGCCTGGAAACTTCACCGGCGATGGCCGTAATAGCTGCTAAAGGCTACAGCAAAAGCCGTCAATCATTGTTGCATTCTGAGGACTTACGGGCTTCGCTCTGACCTTTCGGTATGCTGTCAACACTTGCATGCGTTGTGCACTACTACCCACCACGCCACTCCACGGAGTTGGAGAGTGGATGGAACTTCTTTGTATATAGGCAAACCACACATAGATGATGCATGCATCGAAGTTATCAAACCTCCAAGGAAAGTGTGTCGAACATTGCTACCGAGAGAATTTCACCAGAGAACTTGTCTGGATGTTGCTAACTATGAACAATACGTGGGGTTCTGATGGGTGGGCTGTCTCTTGGTGCAGGAGCTGATCCGACAGTCGTACATCGTCCCAGCCCTTCAGACAACCGAGTCCCTTGAGAAGTGCTCGTTCATGAGGCCCGGATCCACACAGATCCACTTTGAATCGTTAGCGGTCGGCCTTTACTCACACCCAAGACGTTCCCAAACCCGAGACCTACATCCCGGAGTCGCCAAGGCCGATACGGCTTCCGAGCATTTATCGGGTGTAGGTCAAAATAGTTTGAAGGCGGTTTCGGGACCGGACGTCCTCTCCCAGAGCTAGCATCATCTTGAAAGCGTATCACGGCCTAGATATTTTGGAATCGTTACTAATCTACACACAATATGCTGAGAAGAAGATGTGACGGGGATTAGTGGGAGACGTTGGAGAGCGACTGTTCGGTTCCAAAAACTCTGGGAGAGTGACAAGGCCATGAATATAAAAGGAGATCGTATAAGATAACATCAAGCATTCAGGTTCTTTAAACTTCAGACAATAGTTCACTGCTGTTCACGTCATCGGAGACCATTCCATGTAATCTACAGCTTCCGACCTTGCCGTTATTAGATCAACCCCTTTTCAGACGTTCATAGTCATTATGTCGACACCAAGCCAAATGTTTCCGCCCTGCCCTAAATTTACCGATAGAGATGTTCCCGACCCAACAGGCAAGGTTCGCATCGTGACAGGTGGTATGTCTGGTATCGGATTTGAATTAGCTCGGATACTGTATCAGAAGAGCGCCACGGTATACATCGCAGCGAAGTCGGAGGACGGAATCACCAGCGCGATTAAGACGATCCAAGAGAAATACACAACAGCGAGGGGAGACTGGGCGCTCTGGCCCTTGACCTCTCCGACCAAACGATCATCAAGCCAGCAGTTGCTGGATTCATGGCGAAGGAGAAACGGCTGAGCATATTGTTTCACAATGCCGGTGTTATGGCCACTCGCAAGGGTTAGGCTGGGGTACAGGCTCATGCGACGAAGTTCGGACTTCTCTGCTTCT
>QJNZ01000161.1:0-135522 GCA_004155055.1 Monosporascus sp. CRB-8-3
CGAAATATTTCTAGATTTTCGGATAAAATCCGTTAATAATCGATTTTCCGATTTAAACGCGTTTAAAGTTTTTTTTGTTATTTAACAAAATTCGACGCCTAGTTAATTCCGACGTATTCCGTAACGCGTCAGGTTAGTAATATATTAGCTATATTTTTAATATATTAAAGCCGGATAGGAAACATTTACGTATTTAAGTTAAAAATTCGGTTAACAATTGATTTTTTTTCGGTTAACGTTAATTTTTACAAAGGAAAAATAATATCGGCTCGGGCGTATTTACTGCTTAAACGGTATATTAAAATAAAATATAGAACTTTATAAATAAAATTAAGTTTTTTATAATTAACTTTCGGGTTTCGTTTTTTAACCTAAATAACTAAGTTTATTTTCGCTTTTTTTATAAGGCGTTCTATAACGTTAATATTAAAAAATGAACGATTAAAAATAAATAGTTAGAATAGCTAAAAAAGTTTTTCGCTTATATATGTCTCTCGCTTATATATGTAATACGTTATATATATATATTATATTGATTTTTTTATTATAAGTTTCCGTTAGCCGTTAAATATATTTAAAGCTTACGGTTTCCACGTAAGTAGTAATTTAAAGTAATTAGTTAAATTGTTAAAATATTCGTTTTTAAAAAATGAATACGTTTAGGATAAAACCGATTTTGTTATTAGGTTTAATCGTAATTTCTAAATGTTTAACGTTATATTTATTTGCCGTAAGGAACATTTTTTTGTATTAAATTTTTTTATTTTTGCTAAATTTATTACCCGTTATATTAATAAAATTTTGAAGTTTAATTAAGGTATTAAGTTTTTATATAACTTTAGTAATGCCCGTAAACCTTAGAATCCTATATATTATTACATATTTATTTATAACCTGGCTTTTTTTTAATATCGGTATTATAATGTAACTTTTAGTAACAAAGGAATGACTTTTAAGACTTTAGTTATGAATAACTTTCGGTTATTTCAATTTTATTTTTTTATTTTTGGTATAATAAAGTTAATTAAGAAAAGCCCGGTACCCGTTATTAGTACCGTGGAACAGTTTAATATTTATTAATTAATATTTATAATACCTAGTCTTCGCTTTTAAAATATTTTATTATTTATATTTATTTTGTCGTTAGTATTTATAGTCCGTATATTTTGCATTATTAATTAATTACTTAAGTTCTATCTAAGTTAAAAAATCTTAATTTTCCTTCGTATATAACTGAACGAAACTAATAAATTATTAAAGTACTGGGATAAATATGTTATAATAGTTCGTATTATTTTTAAATATTTCGAGGAAAATTGTTTTTCGCCCTGTATAATAATATTATATTAATTTTTTTTTTCGGTTTAACAAAAAATTAATATTTAAAATAACAAATTATTAGTACGAATTTTTAAAAAGTAATTAATACGTAATCTCTAATGGTTAAAATATTTATTTTTAAATGTAAACTTAAAATAAATATTGTTTTCGTTAAGATTAATTGCGTAAGGTTTACAGGTTAGTTTATCTTATTATTAATTAAAGAATTTCGATATATTAATAAGATATTTATTTAAATATTTAAAGTATTTAACCTGGTACCTTATAAACTGTATAAAAAACGATATTACGGTTTAAAAATTTTAATTAATCCGGTCTATTTTCTTTTTTTAATCATCAATCGATTTTAAATTTCGTGAAAAATTTTTGTAATAATTGTATTAAGTTTATTAAAGGTTACAGGTATATATTTAAGAGTAATCGGTTTAAAGTTTTTAAAGTTAATTTTAAACGAAAGCCGTAGGTCGTCGAAGATTTAAACGATAATAATTATCTGCTATTTTAAGAGATTACCGGTACCAAGCTTTAAGTATTATTCGAGAATTATATTACCGATTTTACTTATATAACTTTTTAATCGGTTAAAAAGAAATTTTTCGGCCAGTAATAAAGGTATCGGGGCTCGGTAATATAATAGGATTATTCGGAAATAATATTTCTATATTTTAGTTTCCTATAATTAAACGTATTAATTTTTTTCTTTTAATTAATTAATCGTTTTTATTTATGTTTTTATTATTTATAATAACCTAATTTTTTAGTCGACTACTTAGGATTTATACCTTAATATTTATCCTTACATGTTTTAAAGTTTTAGGTTACTAATTTTCGGATAACTTAATATTTTTTATAACCGTACCTTTCTTCGTTTTATTTAATTAATCGAGTAACGGTTTCGTCCAGTTATTTTCCTGTAAATCTATTAATTCTTAATATCCTTTTTTATTTTTTACAAATTGCTTTAATTTGTTAGTAAAGAAATTTCCCCGTAATAACGTCCTATTAATTTCTTTTAATCGGTAAGTACTTCGACTAGTAGTTTTACTAATTAAGTACGGTCTAGTCCAGCGGTATTTAAGCTTTATATTTCTAGATATATTTATATATCGCGGCATATTGTATAACAATACCAGATCGTCCATTTCTAAAGGTTTGTCCCGGTTATAATTAAATTAAGCCGAATAACGTTTAGCTGGATATTAATAAAGTTATCGACTTTTCCTTCTTATTGATCGTCCAGCGCGTTAAAAGGCCTAAGTGGAATCCTAGATAAATTATCCGTAGCTGTATTTTTCTTGCCAGGGATATGCTTGATTTCGAAATCGAATTGCTTTATTTAAGCGATTTATCGAGTAAGTAAGGTTTTAAGTAAAGAGCTTAGCGAGTTATTAATTTAAGCTATTAAGATTTTGGCGTTAGTTTTTCGCCTAAATCGGACTTTATAGATATGGTTTCGAAATCGTTTTAGAATTTTAAAAATAGCTCGATATTTTAGCTTGCCGGTATTATAATTCAGCTCGGTTTTTTTCTAGGTACCATTTTCGAAACGTACGAGGTATTCGATTTTATTAATTAGCTGGCCTAAAGTGCCTTTATATTTTTTTTTTGCAGGAATTAGTTTTTACGATAATTAGCTTTATATCGGAACCGTAATTTAATGTAATTAAGGTTGGGGTTATCGTAAGCGTTTCTTTTAAGGTTAATATAATAAAGTTCTGATTATAAGCCTAGATAAATAGCGCGTTTTCCCATAATAACCGTATTAACGGGTTAACTATTATAATATAATACTTAACAAAGATTCGATAGTAAACGGTAATCCTTAGGAAAGCTTTAATTTTTATAATATTTTTATACGGTCCGATTTTTAAGATTTTTATTACTTTGGTATTATCGGGTCGACAATTATTCGTTCCGTAAAGAAATCCGATTATAACGGTTATTTTTTGATATTATTAAAACTTTTATATATTCATTATAACGCCGGTTAATTTGCAATTTAAGAACGTTTTGTTAATATTAACGATATGCTTAAAGACGAACTTTTTAATTTTAGGAAAAATTTCAGTTTTATCGTATTACGTTTTCGGACTTTTGATTTTAACGTTATTTACAAATAGTCGAATTATTTCGGGTATTTAATTAGTAAAAATCTTCCCGATAATGCAATAAAAATAAGGTATAAAGTTAATAAACTTTATAAGTAAATTTATTATTTTAAGTAACTTTAATAATATTAAGAACGTTATCTAATCCTTATTAGTAAAAATTAAAGTAACTTAATTATATCCGGAAAAAAACTTTATTAACGTTATTAAAAAATATATGTTAAAATTTAAAGAAAATTCGTCGTAATTTTCTGGTATAACCGTATTTTATAACGTAATAACGTTTAATTTAATTATGGAATTAATTAATTGCTGTCGGCAATTAGTGCTTTCAGGTGCTCGCGGCTGTTACGTCTAGGCTGTAGATGCTGCCTAGGATAGCTTTTGTCTAGAAACTATCCTTTGTACAACTAAACGTATATATAAGGGCGATTGCCCCTAGACTTTTTCAGTTTTTCCTAAAATAACTATGCGCATTTTGCCAGATTCCTATGTTTGATTACTGTAACTGTTAATATGGTAACATTTTCTGATTAATTGGCAACCGTAGTACGTTAAATAAAGTAGTTATTTGCTAGCTTAACAGAAAAAATACGAAACTTAAAAGGAAATTATTTAGTTAACTTAAAAGAAAATAAACAGTTAACGATAGCAAGCGAATAGCAAGAACGTATCCCAGGGTAATTCCTTATAATCGAGTAAAGCAGTGCACCCGATAAAAGTTTCGTCTTTATACGTGACAAAAAGCATACGAATAGCGACCTATTTCTTTTTCCTTTCGATTAAAAAAACCCTCAAAACCTTTAAAACGAAAAGTTCTGTAGTAAAGGGGAAAAACAAAAGCTTACGATAGGCGTAATAGCAGAAAAAAAACCTGTTTTCGAGATTTTATCGGAAAAAGCCTTATTGTCTTAATAACGATAATTAAGAAACCGATGTAAAACCTTTATATAGAAATAACAACCTTAATTAAAATTAAATAAACTTTATACATCCTTAGGTATTAATTTAAATAAGATTAAGAAAAACGTTAAAATACGAAAACATCAATATAAATCGGTTAAAAATAAAATTAAAAATTTAAAACTTTAATAAGAAAAAAAAGACAATATAATAAAGCGAATAAATAGTATTATAAAGCGATTATTAGATATACCCTAGTTCGGGGGCGTATTTTAACAAAAACCGATTTAACTAAAGGCGATACGGAATTTGCGAAATGTAAGTATTCGTAAAAGCGCCTTATAAAACGTTTAAAGGACGAAAAGTTTACCGAAAGCCTTTATTACCGTTAAGAACGATATAAAAAAAATTAACGCCTTATAAGAAGGCGAAAAGAAATTAAAAAGATAATTTATTAAAAAGCTTAATTTCCCGAAAAAGGAAAAGAACGAAGAAAATAATTACGTAAGGAAAAAAATGTAATACGTAAGGACCCCGACGCTTTGGATGGGTTATTTTTAAATTTGTACAGAGGTTTCCGAAAACGAAAAAGCCGTCGTAATAATTACCTTAATATCCCCAGCAGCTTCTTAAGCTTTAATAGTTTAAACAGTTTTAACGAATTAGGCGTTTGCTTAAAGGAAAAAGAATTTTTTTTTAAAAAGGTTAATAATAATATAAAGTTACGTTAGAAACGTTTTAATTTTTTGTTAGATAAAGAAAATTATTTAGCAGGTTAAGTTAATTAGGAATTTTGAAATAACGCTTTAACTTTTGCCTTTAAAGAAATTAGGTATAAAGATAAAATAAAGCTAAAATAGCTTAATTAATTACGTTTTACAAAAGTTATTATTAAAACGTATAAAAGGGCGTTTTTAAAGTTAATTACAGGTATTAAAAAAAGAACGAAAATATTAAGAACCCTTAGGAAAACCTACGTAACTATAGGTAAAGCTAGTTAAAAATCATTTTGGAAAAAGCTTAATAAAATTATATATAACGGAAAAAACCCCGTACAGTTTATTATGAAATTTTAAAAGCTGTTGCAAAAACTTAAAGGTTATAACATAAAACTCGGATTAAAAAAATAAATTATTATGTTCCTTACTGTTATGGAAAATTGCGTAAATAATTGTTACAAAACGATTTAATTAATGCTTAAGTAAACCAGTTATTCTTTCCAGCAGTTAATCGACGATTTTAACAGCGAATTCCATAACTGCGTTAATAAAAAGAAAAACGGGAAATTCTATAACGCTTAAAAAGGTAAAGGAAAAAGAATTAATAATAATAATAACAACTTCCGTGATAACAGGCGCGCATAAAACAAGAACGGAAAGCCACTCTGCTTTAACTGTGGCAAATACGGGCACCTAGCGAAAGACTGCCCTAAGCCGCAAAAAAAAGGAACGGCAAAAGAAAAAAAGGAAAACGTGGCCAACGTCAAGGTAACAATGGACAGAATAATCAAAATAACAGTTTTCGTAACGTTTATAACGGCAACAGGAACGAAAAGCAATTTATCCCTAACGGCCTAAAAAATCTATACCGATGAAACGGAAAAACCTTTAACGCTTACGTTAAAAAATAACAGTTTATGGACCTTATATAGTAATACGATAAAATAATTCAGAAAAAAACTTAAAAAACTTCAGTAGCTAAATACCTTAAAACCCCGGGAGCTATAATAACTGAATACTTTAAAACTTAGGCGATTAATTATCAGTTAGCAGGGGGTGCTAAACGTATACCATATACGGAAAGGCTCCTTTTAATCGGAATATATATATTCCGTTACTAAGCTATATAAAAGCTGTACGCGTATAAGAAACATACGTAAGTTAATCTAATATAACAATATAACTGATGTTTCTTATATCTGATAATTAAGAGTTTTATTAGTTTAATTCGCGTTATTATTAATTAATTAGCTGTTATTAAGACGATATAGGCTATATATTAGTAGTAATTATTCGTATATTTTATTAATTATAATAATAACGGTATTATTAACGTTTTCCGTTATTTATAACGGACTTAAGAACTGGGACCGTTTTAAGGGCGAATTCCAGGTTAAAACGTACTTTTTTGATATATGGGATTATATCGATTTTGATTAGTTATTTCCGTAGTTTGTTAAATTAATAAAACTTGATATAACTTTATATCCGAAAAGACAAATTTGTTATATAATACGAATTAATATTTTAAGCGGTTTTTTAATTATATTTATATTTTCCGGAAAGATTTACGAAAAAATCGATTATACCGGTTATTTAACGAATACTTTTAAAATAACGACCGAAAGTAAATAAGTTTATAATTACGACTTTACGGCATATCTTTATAAAGATCGCAAGTACGATATTTTCCGAAAAAACAATAACGACCTTATAAAATAAATTTTGGAATTAATATTTTTAGCAATTAAAAAGATAACTTTCTTTTTAAAAAAGAATTTACGGAAGTGATATGTTAAATTAGTTAAATCCGGTAAGGTGTATAATAGCAGGTTTTCAATTACTATTTACCGAAAATACTACGAAAAGTTAAAGTAAATTTCGAAATCGGTAAAAAAATTAAACGAATAAATCATAAGATAATAAAAATTTATAGCCTAAGGATAACGATATAAGATTTTAAAGACGAAAACGACGATCGTATAGGTTAACGATTTATATATAATATTGGTACTTATTATAAAAATTTGGATAATTACGTTTGAAATAATAAAAAAACTTAAAATTTATAATAATACGACTAATTATTAAAAAATAGTAATTAATTTTTTAGATTATTGGATTATAATTTATTTATAATTTATATCTAAGAATATTAAGGTAATGTTTTTAACGTTTTACGGAATATGTACGGATTTTTTTAATTAAAATAATTTTGATTAAACAAAAATTAAAAATAACTTTTAACCGTAAGGATTTTAAGGCGTAAGCCGAAGTAAGGTAGTCGTAAAAATTTTAAACGGGCCGAAATAATAATAATAATAAACGAAAGCGTTAAAAGTTAGATATATAAAGGATTTGGTATAAAATGTATTTAAATTCGTCCTATATATTGTTTTAGTGTATTTATGCGTTTTTTAATAAAGTTCCAGCAAGGTTTAAACCCAGTAGGGCAGTTTTAACGTTAATTTAAAACCGAATTGTTTCCGATTAGTTTTTAAAAAAAGAAATTGATTGTTTATTGAAAATTATAAAGAAGATAATTATTTAGGAAATAAATTAATTTTTAAAAGAAGTAAAACGGGTTTTGGCGTATTTTTTTATTTTTAATTAATGTAATACGGTAAACGCCGTATTTTACTTTTTAAGGAATTCGTTTATTTTGGATTTAGGATTTACGATATATATTTTTAACAGATTTTTAAATTATAAGATAACGATTTAAAATGACGGAATGTACGTAAGGGACAGTTTTATCCCGATTAAAAGATATAAAGAAGTAGATATATTGCTTTAAAGCTTTAAAAGCTTAAAAGCGTTACGTTTATAAAATGTGACCTATTATAAGGATTTTGTATATAACTTAATATTTTTCCCGTAGTTTTAAAAAAAGGAGTATTAATAAAATAATTAAAAAGTTAATAATTTTATTCGAAATAAATATAATTAAATAGTGATTATATTAATAAATAAGTTTAATTAATTTATTATTAAAAATATTAATATCATAATTATTTATATAGTTTTTATATTTTATAAACGAAACGTTAATTTATATATAGCGAAATTATTATAAATCGGTAACGGTACGATTTAGTATTTGAAATTAAGATGTTTTAGGCCTGAAATAATTATTTAATTATAGTATTATATAAAAGGAATACGTTTAAAGGGTTTTATAATAATCGAATATTAAATATATAACAAAGCGAAAATTAAAAGGTAAATACGTTAAAAGCCGAAGGAAAAAGTTTTCCGATTAGAATAACGAATTATTATCGATTTTATAAATTTCGAAAAAGATCCGAAAGGATATAAATATATTATGTTCGTTACCAATAAATACTTAAGTTTTATTTGGGATATTTATTTTAAAATCCGAAAATAAAATATATTAATCGTAATTTTTAAATATTTTTTTAAAGTTTTAAAAAAAATAATATAAAGTTTTTTTATGGGTAATTAAATATAATAATAAAATTTTGAAAAGTTATTAATTTGGAGATATATTATAATTATTTTTTTAATATTAAATTTAAAGTTTTAATACCGTATATTTAAATTTAGAACGAGGATGTAAAACGTTTAAAAGATATAATTAAAAAAAAAATAATTACGATACGAAGTAATATTAAGTTCTTTTTGTTTTTAATTATATATATTTTTAAAGTAATAATATATTTATATAACCGTACCTTTAAATACGTATTTTTTAGACAAAATTTATATAAAATTTATTATATTTATTTAATATATAAAAATAATATTATAATATTTAATCGGAAGTTTTCAAAAGTTTATTTGTATATATACGGCTATATAGCTTATATTATAATAATTACCGTTATAAAAAAAAAGATTTTAAAAGTTGAATTTTAAAACCTGGATTAATCTTTTAATTAATTACCGATTTACGAATATTTACGAAATCTGAAACCCGTTAATTACTAAGATTATTATTATTTAAAACGTATAGTTTAACGAAAAGGTTACCTTTTTAAGTAATATTAAAAATTTAAAAAACGATTTTTTGTACGTTATAAAAAAAAGCTATAAAAGTTAATATAATAGGTAAATTTACTTAATTAAGGCGTAGATTATTTAAATATATAAATATAAAAAAACGAAAATTTAATTACCGGTTAAATAGAAAAAGTGGTTTTAAAATAATATAGGTATACGAAATATACGAAATAAAAAGGAATAAATTTATTTATATAGGATTACTTATTTTTATATAATAATTATATTCGAATTATTGCCGTTTTTTTAATTATTATTTCTATTAACGTTTGTTTTGATAATTGTTACGATTATTATGCTGACGGAAATAATAAAAGTAATTTTAAGTTTTTATTATATTAATTAAGTTAAGGTACCGGTAAAAAATAAACGTATTTTACGGGTTATAAACGTAAGTTTTTTATATGTTCCGTATCGAAAAGATAGTTATTGGTATAATTACAAAGTATAAAAAATTACGTTTAACGTAAAACGAATAATTTATTTTGTTAATATAATCGATAATCGACCGGTAAGTTGCGGAAATTTATGGAAGTTAATTATCCGAAATACGCGTTATTTTAATCGGAAAAGTTTCGATACGAAAATATATAAAATCTTTAGTTACGAAACTAGATATATAAATGCGATTTATTATTATTGCCGTAAGGTTATAAAGAGTTAAGTATATATTTTTTAAAGGAAATATTTCGTAAAGCCGAAAAGGTTTATTTATAAAGTTATAAGAAGATACGGTTTTAGGGTATATGTAGGTATACGTTTATAAGTTCGATAAATATAGTTAGTTGTAAAGATGTAAAGTACGTTTTATTGTATAAAGTAATTAATAGTTAAAAAACGTTTGTAATAATATATATATATTTATTTTAATTAGAAGATTATTTAAAACCTTAATTATTATTACGGTTAGATTCGATTTAAAGTTAAAGTAATATAATGTTATTAATGTTTTTGTTAACGTTTAATTACCTTATAAAGTCTATATAAAAATACTTTTAAAATATCCGTAACGTGATAAAATTTTCTTAATTAAGAAGGCTTTATACGGCTTAAGGGAACTATTATTATTATAGTAGAAAACCTTACCGGGGGGTTTAAAAGATTAAGATTTAGCTCCGTTTTTTATAAACCTTGTTGTATTATTCGTTAAGGGGTGTTTATTTTTTTTTTATAAACGATATCGTTATAGTATACCGTAAGGAAAATTAAGATTTTGTTAATTAGTTAATTTAATAGATACGGGAACGGTATACCTTTATAAAGGGTAAGGATGTATAATAATTTTTCGATATTAAAATTCTTAAAGATAAATTAAATAGAAAAATTTAGTTACTTTAATTTAATTTTTAAAGAAAATTTAAATAATTTTTCAGAAATATTTATAATTAACGTTAAGTTATTGCTAAATTTTAATTTAATTTATTTACGTTTTGTTAACAGATATTAAAAAAAATCGGTTTTATTTTTTACGTAACGATTAATATGTAACCCGATATATCTTTTATTATATCCCGATTTGCCTGTTTTAATTTGAATTTTAATAACGTATATTATAAAGCTATTAATCGAGTTATATTATATTTAATTGGGATTAAAACGTTAGCGTTACAGTTAGGAGGCGAAAATTTGTTAAATATTTAAAATACCGTTTTTTTTATAAATAATATAATTAATCGAAAAAGTTTTGAAGTTTACGTTATAAAGTTATTTAAAAAGTAATAAAATAATGGGCGAATAAATAAGATATAGTAATTATTTTTATACTAAAAACGGAGTTATTATTTTTTACGTAAATTATAAAAAAAGCTTTGTTTAGTTTTCGATTAATTAACAAGCTGGGAGTTATTTTGAATGCTAGATTATTAAATATGTAATGCGACAATTAATAGATTATACGGTTTGTTAATACTAACGTTGCCCTGTTATAAACGAAGTTACGGTACGTAAATACATATAATTACTGGTTATAAAAAGCTGTAAAAAAGGATTTAATTAAAGTGGATTATATATTTATAGGCGATATACTGGTTAATACATTAATTAAAGCCTTATATTGCGAACTGTTTAAGTATTTTAAAAAGTAACTAGGATTAATAGATATTACGGAAGTTTTCGAGCGGCGGAGGAATATTTTATAAGTGATTTTAGAAAAGGAATTGGTTAATTAAAGGATTTAATCACCGGAGGAACGGTTAAATGGAAAGTTATGGCTTTAAGAAATGATAATATGTAACGATTAACGTTATAAATGTTTTAAGGCGTTAAGGAAGTGTGTTAGCTAATAGGGGGTACTAAACGCATATTATATACGGAAAGGCTCGTTTTAATCGAAAGATATATATTCCGTTATTAGGTTATATAAAAACTGTACGCGTACGAGAAATATACGGAAGTTAGCCTAATATAATAATACAACTAATGTCCCTTATATCTGACATTAATCGCCTTAAATTACACGAAAATAAACGCCTTAAAGGAACTATTGTAAAAACCGCCATACTTCTACATATTTACTTCTTTTACAGAAACCACTTAAATAAGCTGCTTTAAAACTTAAAAGCGAACGTTAATATTATAAATAATATCAGCAACTTTAAGAAAAATATTATAATAAATATCAAGTCCAGGGAAATCCAAATTATAACGGGTAAAAAACCCGTAATTGCTATTTTTATTAATATCGTTAAATAATCTTTAAAAAAGCCTAATAAAATAAAAACGAAATTATAATTAGGTATACGTTACATATTAATAACTTCCCTTTAAAGATATTTTCCGGGAAAATATTTTACAAAAAAAAATTACTTAAATCGTAACGCTTTAATAAGCCCTAATAAAATTTTAATTATTAATAATTAACGTTTTTCGGAAAGGTTTTTTAATAACTTTACGAAAAGCCAGAACTTATTATTAAGACCCCGGATTTAGCAAATAACAAAAACTATTAATAAAGATACGTATTAAAGGAGATATCCGGTAAGGAAAATAGCGATAACTTAATAAATAACTTAAAACGCGTACTTTCGAACGCTTTTAAAAACGGGAAGGTTTTAATAATAGACTAAATTATACAAATATTCATTTTTTAATACTGCCGCCTTTATTACCTTAATACCGAACGATTAATATAAACCATTAAAAGGTTTACGGGGATAAATTTAAACCTTAACGATATAAAAAACATCTTTTATACGGCGTATAGCAAAAGGAAAATACGGAAAATATTAATTACAAACCTTTGAAAATAAAGGAAATATATAGGAAAAAATTTTTAATACAACGTAAAATTAATTAAACCTATTAATATCGAAAATAAAAATTACTTTAATTTTATTATAAAAAATTTATTATGTTACAACAAATATTATGTCTTCAAAAATAAGGACGAAATCTAATAAAATTTATACACGTTTATTACGTAAATTATAAAACGTTTAAAAACATTATTACCGGACGAAAAAAACAAACATAAAAAAATACAAACCTTACGCCTTAACGGCAGCAAGGAATACGGTATAACAATAATTAAAAACTTTTACGCCACAAAAAATATCGAACTAATAATTGCTAACGTACATAATTAATATTAAAACGGAATTATAAAACGAAAAATACAATTTTTACAGGATAAAATACGTATAATTTCCGCGTAAATAAAAATCCTTATATATTTTTAAAACTTCGTAATAAAGGTAATAACGCATATTATTAATAAAACAAACCATTCTACGGTAAAAAATATAACACCAATTAAATACTTTAAAAACGTATTTAAACCGAATAAATCATATAAACCAAATAACGTAGGACACAAGCGAACCGCTCGCATAAGCGAGTCGCTCATTTTTCTCTAATTAAGTGCATCCTCTGGTACACGTGATCTCGGGCCAATTAGAGCACTAGCTCTACAAAACGAGCGACTCGCTTATATGCGCGACTTGCTTGTATAGTACGTTAACGGTTATTTCCGAATCCTCGGTAACAAATATATAATTTTAATTAATAAAAATTATCGGATTAAATTAAAAATATTAATAATCCGTAAAACAAAACGAATATTACTAAGCTATTAAAGGATATATAATTATAAGGTATAATTACTAAAAGGCGGTAAATTACTTATAACACCATACGTTACTATTTACGAAAACCTGAAAAAACCAGGTAAACCCTTTAACCCTAAAGATATTATCCGATTATTTTTACAGCCCGTATAGAAACGTTTAAAACACCGTTAAAACCAAGGCATAAAAGTAAAAAACAAAGATAATAACGTCGTTTTAAAAAAAGATATAAACTAAGAAACCAAGTAAGTTAAACATAAAAAGGGACGCCCGAAAAAAACTATCCTTAAATTATACACTTAAATAGCCCCAAATAAAGCCCTAAAGTTAATTCAAAAATTAAAACTAACCTTAACCTAAAAAACGAAAACGAAAATAATTTACATATTTTCTTTTTTAACTTATTAACGTCAAGTAACAATAAAAACCATCTTAATAACATTAGAAACGCCGATCAAGCTATCCGGAACGCCTATAAATAGAAATAAATAATTAATATATTAAATATTAACACCTATAAATTATTCACTATTATAAATAACAACCCATCTCTAAAAAAAATATAAAAAACCTAAAACGAAAAATATAACTTAAAGCTATCTTTATAAAAATTAAAAAAACCTCTTACGCAAAACCTTTAAGTTCGCGCTCTTTAACGAAATTATCTAAAAACACCTTATTAATACTGAATAAATATTAAAAAAAAATATACGTCCATAAAAAAGCTAAAAAAATATAAGGCACATATTTACGTAAAAGGATTTATACAGTAAAAAGGAATTAATTATAATAAAACCGTAATAAATATTGCAAAAATAATATAGTAAAAGATCTTAATAACGTTAACCGCCCTTTTATAATAATATATACTTAAAATAAACTTTATTATTACGTACTTAAACGGCAAATTAAAGGAAAATATTTATATAAAATAATTTCCGATATTAAAAAAATACTTTAATACGTATATAAAAAATAAGGAAATATATAACTTTTCCTATAAAAAAGTTATTAAATTAATAAACCCATTATACAGTTTAAAACAAACCGGAACTACTTAATAAGAAAAAATAAAAAAATACTCACAAAATAAAATTTCCGTCCGTTAACTTCGGATAACGCGATATATTATAATCCTAAAATAAAAAACGTTATCGCCTTATCCGTAAATAACTTCCTATTTTTCAGCCCTAATAAATAACGCTTTAAGGATATCACCAAAAGTATTATTCAAAACGTTCTAATTAAGGACTTAAATAACGCGGACTAATATTTAGATATACGAATTATCCGTTTCTTACCAATAGAAAATATCAGGTTAAATTAATAACAATACATTAAAAATTATTAAAATTAATTAACTTATATTAAATAAAAAAAGAACTTATATTATTCGTTAAAGATTACTTAAAGTACGTTATAAAATATAACGGCATAATTACTAAAATATTTAAACAGTATATCAAATATATCTTTTCAATACCGGAAATTACGAAAAAATTACTTATATTACAAATATAATAACTTAAAGTTATTCGAAATAATACATATAAATTTTACAAATAATTACATATTAACAAAGTTTACGATAAGCTATATATTTTTTATAACTGGAACGTTTATTTTATGTATTTCGAAATTACACGATATTATTATTAAATATATTACGGAAACAGAATATATAAAAACAGGAATAACAGTTATTAAAATAACTAGAATTAAAAACTTTTTAATAAAACTGAAATTTATACCTAAAAGTTTTATTCCTATTTTAAAAAATAACATAAATACGTTTAAATAAATAAATAAAACATAGATAATATAAAAAAACGTTATATTCGAATTAAATATTATTACCTACGTTAAAAAATCCGAAAAAAAAAAATTAAATCTTAATACTTAAAAAACAAAGATAATCCTACTAACGGACTTATAAAATTTTTTGATAAAACAAACTTCGAACGGTTTGAAATTAACTTAAAACTTAAAAAAATATAAAAAAAATTAAATAATATTTAAAATTTAATTAAAATAATTAATAAAAAAAATAATCCCGTTAAACTCCTTTTATACGGGAAAAAAGGTATTCCCCTGTTAAAACCTATTCCTTATTATTAAAAACGATAATTACAGTATTTTTCTTATAATTACCCGAAAATATCCGTTTATTTATTAATTTAAAAATTTTAACCTCTTATAAAATTACTTATTTATACGTACTTATAACTTTTTACGTTAATTTTTATTTAAAAACGTTAATATTTTATATATAACTTATAACTAATTAATATCCTTTATTAACCGGGAAAAACACTTATTTAATAACTTTTTTAAAGAAAAAACGTAAAAAACAATAATTTTAACGACTTACTAATATTACCGTTAAAAAATAAAACCGATTTTTAAAGTTATAAAACTTTTAACGTAATAAATTAACGCATATAAAGCATTTTCCCATATTAACGCCCAGTTTAATCTAAAACGTTTCGGAAAAAATAAACCCTATATTCCGGAAGAGTTACGAAAAAACGGTAAAGCGAAAAGGCCGGTCTTTTAATATAACGATTAATTACATAGCCCTACTTTTAATAAAAATAACAAAAACGAAAATTCAAATCCCATATAAATTAAAAATTTTAATAACTTTTTAATAAATTTTTTTAAAATTTTAAATCTAATTTTAGAAATTACGTAAATAAGATTACTTAATGCAAAAAGGCATATCGGCAATTAGTGCTTTTAGATGCCCGCAGCTAATACGTCTAGGTTGCAGATACTACCTAGAACAACCTTTATCCAGAAACTATCCTTTATATAACCAAACGTATATATAAAGGCGATTGCCCCCAGATTTTTTCAATCTTTCTTAGAATAACTATGCGCACTTTGCCAGATTCCTGTATTTAATCACTGTCACTGCTAACAATTGTAAATTATTATTTTTCTTTTAAACGAAAAATTATTTAAATATATTTTTTTAAATCCGGATTTATAATATATCGATTAATTTATCCTTTATATTAACTGGTATTTTTATACTTTTTGATTATTATGTTTTATAAGGGATTATACGGATTTTATAAGGAAGCGTAATATAATTTTTAATTTTTCCGTATTCCGGCTATTCCTAAGTTAAAATAGCTTTTTTGCGAAATAATATTTTTTTAAAAATACCTTTTTCCGTATAGGTAAATTTATTACTTAATTAATTAAATATTATATTATATCGTTTATCGGTATAACGTATATTGCGTTTTATAATAAAGACTTTAGGAAATAAAGTTATTAATGGGGTACCGGGTTCGTTACGATATCCGCCGTTTTAATTAATAGTTTACTAGGTTTTAATAAATTTTTTGCTTTTTTAATCTGGGTTTCCGGATGGTATAAATCAGTCGGGTGGAATATGATTAACAAAAATAATTTTTTTTAATTTCGGCTTGTATATAATAGTAATCTATACAGTTTTATCCCTTTCGACTTTATTATATATTGTATTTTATAAGATTTTGTATAAGGCATATACGAATTCTTCATTATTAAATTAATATAAAGTAATATTTTTTAATTTTAATTTATTATCGATAATTTTTTAAACCGTAATATAATCCTAATTAACATACGTATTATTAATCGAAAAAATATAAGGGCCTATAATGGGTTTATTAGTTTTTTTATTTATAAGCTTATTTTCGCCAATAAAACGGTTTATAAATTTACCGGTTACTTTTTTTAAATTCGTTATTTATACGAATATTACGGTTAATTCGTTTTATAACTATTAAAAACATAAAAAAAATTTATAAGGCCGAATTTTAAAATTCTTTTTATTATTTTCGGATTTATATTTAAAATTATTTTCGACTTGATTATTAAGTTAAGTCCCAGTATTAATAATTAAGCCGTATAGTTATCGTCGACGTTAAAAAGCGAAATAATAATTATTTAACCGGCTAATTACATAAAAGTTTCGATTATACTTTTAAATCGAGTTTTTTCTTAAAAGTTAAAACTTATAAATAATACCCGAATTTATTTTATTATTAATTTATATTTCTTTATACAAGACGTAACGATAATATTAAATTTAATTCCGATATTAATAACGCTATTAATTAAATTTTTACTATTTTTATAACTTATTTTAATTACGAATTTAAATAACGGGGTAATAAATTTAGTTAAATTATATTGTTAAATTAATAAAACGTTGGTTTCGTTTTTGCTTTCGGCTTTATACTTAATATTTAAAATAAAGATCTTAGCGTTTTATTATTTTTTTACCGCGGTAATATTATTTCGAATTTCGGCTTCGGTTATTTTAGTTATTTCCTTATTTTTACGATTAAGTACTTTTAGTATTTTATTAATTATATAATTTTTAAAAGCTTTGTTAATATCCGGATAAACTTTTATTAAATCGGCTTAAGTAATTTTAAATTTTTTTAACGTTTTCTTAGATTTTCGTTTCTTAAAATTTAATACAGTTTTCATTAATTAAACCGTTATGGTTAATAATATTATCCTTTTAAATACCGGTATTTATATTTATAAATAAAAATTTATTTTATATAAATTTATTATCGTCGATCTTGCTTTTTTTTATACCGTTATTAAACTTTTTTTTTCGCTAATACGTTTAGTTATTATGATACTAGTAAAAACAAAAAGATAATTAAAATTATCGATTTTTAACGTATAAATTTTTTCCAGGTAACGGGTATTTTTAACCTTTATAAAATTACTTTATAACTATTTACGTAATAAAGTTTTTTTACAAAACGGTTATTTATTTTCCGTAATGAAATTAATAAAATTAATTTCTGTAATTTAGTTTTAATTAATAAAGGTTTTTTATTTGTTAGGTTTTAAAATTGTAATAAGACGTAGCGGTTTAATAATAATAGGTTATTTTTTATTTTTATTAGTATTAAAACTGTAATTATTCGAACTTTTTATAATGCCGTATCGCCGATTAAAATACCGTATTTTATCCCGGTAATGATTGGGAAAGTTTAGTAAATTATATATTTATTTAAAGATATTTAGGAACTAGATAATATTTATTTTAATTCGATTGTTTTTGGATTTAAGATAAATCGTAAAGCCGTTATCGTTAAGCGAGATTGATTTTTTATTTTCTATATTTATAAATAATTTATAAGTATATATAAAATATCCGTTTTTAGGTAAAACTAATAAATACTAAGTTTAAAATTACAGTATTTATTTTTTTATTACTTTCGATAATTACTTTAATAATTATTACGATAATTATTTTGGTTACGATAAAGGATTTCCCGTTTAAATTTATCCGGCTAAAAGTTTATTATATTAATTAAAAAATCAGTACTGTAATTTTAAGCTTAAGGTAATTTTTATTTTAGTAAGGCGTAATATTGAAAAGTTCGTAAAGCCTTTTTGTTCCTTATTTTTTAGTTAAAAGCTTTTAAATTTTAAATTTGTTGGGCTTATATAATTTTTAATTTTTAAAACGTATTAATGATTTTAAATATTTGATTAAAACGGTTAAATAACGTTTATCTCGGACCGGGATTTTTTAAATATTAATACTTCGCTTTTTGCTATTATAACGAATAAGGTCGGTCCTTTTTTATATAATTAAAATCGAAACGGATTTTTAATTACTTTTTATATTCGTTACACCGTATTAATTTAACCTGATTAAATATTTAATCCTTAATTAATATTAAAACCTTATCGTAAAGTAATATATATAAATTATCGAACTTTATAAAAAAGTTATTTAAAACTTTTTCGAAATAATTAACCGAAAGGCCTTTAAGTAAATTTTTAATGTATTTATTTTTATTAATTATTTTCTTTTTAATTTAGCCTTTTTAATAATATTCCGGGCCTTTATAATATCTTCCAAATAATATTTATAAATGTAATTAAAATTATTACGTTAAACTTGTTTTATTAAAGCTTTTAGCCGGTTTTTAATAATCCGAATTTATTTAAGGTTTTAAAATTTAAAAGTTCCCAGAATATTTATAATAATATCGTTTTATTTAATAACTTTCTTAATTATACCCTTAATTTAATTTTTTACTGCCGTATTATTAATTTCATAAAAAAGTTTAATAATTATAATAATATTTTTAAGTTTATATTTTTTAAATAATTTATAAACGTTTTTAAGTTAATTAGTAACTTTAATATTTACAAAGCGAAATTTAGAATAAATTAATAAATCCGGAAAATTTATAAAAAATGTAATTTTATTTATTCTATTTTTAAGAAAGCCGAAATTCTTTTAATTAACAAGTTTTACGGGCGTTATTTTTGGTATTAATACCGTAAATTTAATAAATAATTCCGCAAAAATTCGAGTTAGTAGAATTTTTTGTTTTTTAAATATTTTAACAATAATTTTAAAGATATTTGTTTTTTTCGCAGATTTTAATAATTCGATTAGATTGTTTAGAGGCTTAATTTTATTAATTTCGTTTTCTTTTTATGGTTTTTGAAACGGTATTAAATAATAACGTCCGAAGTAAGGTTTTAATTTTTTTTGTAAAGGAATTCCGGTATTAAGATTAAATTTTACGGTTTTGTTTATATAACAATTTTTAAAAGGTTCGAAAGTTTTTTAACAAATTAATTAAATTTAAATTTAAAAAGTTAATAATAATAAGCAGTCTTTTTATTTTTTAAGTCCAAAAGTATTATTTTAATAATCAAATTATATTTAAGTATAAAATACATAATAATTTTTAAAGTTTTTTTTAAGTAACGTATTATATAAGTGAGCTGTATATATAAGCGAGCTATATATTTTTTTTTTATTTTAACTTTTTAATTTTAATTACTTATTTCTTAATAATTATAATATAAAACGGCTTATAAAAAAAGCCAAAATGAACTTAGCCGTTTAGGTTAAACAACGAAACCCGAAGTTTAGTTATAAAAAGCTTAGTTTTATTTATAATGTTTTATTTATTACTTTAGGAATGCGAATTAATAGTAAATACGCCCGACCCGATATTGTTTTTAATTTGCGAAAATTAACGTTAATTAAAAAGAAATCGATTATTAAATAAATCTTTAATTTAAATACGCGAGCGTTTTTTATCCGGTGTTAATACGTTAAAAATATAACGAATTTATTATTTGCGTAATACGTTATAAGACATATCGGGGTTAATTAGGTATTTAATTTTGTTAAACGGTAATATAAATTTAAAACGTATTTAAATTAAAAAATAAATTATTAACGGGTTTTATGCGAAAATCCAGAAATATTTCGTAAGTAGTTTAACTTTGTTTAAGTTATAATTACGAAATATAATATTACGGAAAAGGATATTTACAACTTTAACGAAACAGGGTTTTTAATAGGTTTTTTTATGGTAATAAGTATAGTAATTATAAGTGCCGAAAAATATGAAAAATTTAAATAAGCGTAATAAGGGAATAGGGAATAGTTTACGGTAATACAAGCTGTTAACTTTTAAAGCTAGGCCTTATTTTTATTTATTGTTTTTACCGGGAAAAATTATTTTTTTTGCTGGTTTGCCAATAACCTATTTTTATTTGACTAAAGGATTGCTGTAAGCAAAAACGGCTGGATAATAAATAAACTGGGTTTAAAATAAATTAAGTATTTCGATAAATATATTAAAACGCGTATTAAAAATTCGAAACGTTTTTTTATCCTTAACGGTTACGAAAGTTATTATTCGATCGAATTCGAAGATTATTGTAAGATTAATAATATTATTATATTTTATATATTGACTTATTTTTCCTATTGGTTTTAATTTTTTGATATATTTTGTTTTTCCGTATTGAAACGTATTTATTTGCTGTATATTAAAAGTCTTATATAACGTTACGTTATTTATATTATTAAAAAGGATTTTATTACCGGCTTTTATAATACGTTTAAAGTTATTATAATAACCGATAATATTAAATCCAGATTTATAAAAGTATGATTTATTTTATTTGATTTTAATTACGTTTCTTCCGATTTAAAAGTTTTAGTTATGTTTATACCGACCGTTTTTTTATTTATTTTTACCAATTCCGTTATTTTTTTATCTGCAAAAACTTTTAGAAATATTATTAAAGCAATTTAACGGGGACGTTATTTGTAAAAAAAAAATTAAAAATTACTAGGGTAGCTTTTTAATAAAGATATTAAAATTGGTTAATTTTTTAATAAAAGTAAGCTGTTGTTTTTATACGAAATTGTTTTTTTTCGGGAGGAAAACGGTTATTTTCGTAAAACGAATTACGCCCTTAGTAAATGCCGGAAAATTAAAAATAAACGTTTTTAAAAAAGAAGGATATTTAATGTAAAGGAAATATAAGTTTTTATAATTACGAAGGAAAGTAATAATAAATAATCGCAGTTGGTAACGGCTAAAGGAGGTTGTTACAAAAGGGTTTAAGCGAAGAAACGGAAATATGGCGTTTGTAGTAAGCCCGGATATAATGCGCGTATTTGTAAGGAGGATATAAAGGTATTTAACGATAAAAATTCGATTAATTTGAATTGATTTAATATATTATGGTTGTTTAATTCGAATTTGCTGTCGTAACGTATTAAAAAGTGTACAGTTTGTTTGTGTGTACAGCTTGTTTGTGTGGTACGTTATATTTTATAATTATATCTTAATTTAAAAATAAATGTTTTTTTAATTTTACATTAGAGAGTTATTTTTTAATTAATACATTATTATTACTCGAATTTAATTAAGATTAATTTTATTACGGAAATTAATATTTTAAATAATATTTTAATTATTTTAATATTTAAATTAAATATAAATAATAAATTTTATAATATTTTACCTAATAACGTTTATATTAGATAGTAATTGAATAATAGTAAACAGATTTAAATATCGATATTCGGCGGTTATATCAGCTTTTTCGTACATCGTTACAAAATCTTATTTCTTTTTTGTAACTTTTTTTAAAGCCGAAATATTTGGCCTTATAGGTATTTTCCGTTTTTTACTTGCATTTATAATCCGTTCCATATCGTTAATTACGTCGTTAATTTTATTACTTTAACTTTTTAGTTGTTAAATAAGTAATTTTCGTTACGGTATTAATTACTATAAATTTTTTAATTAATTTTTATTTTTGTATATAATTTTCACTTATTTTTATTTTATTATGTAAATTATTTTATAACGGAAATTATCGTTAAAATTTTGCGATTAATCCAGAATAGGTTAATTAAATTATATTTTATTATTATCGTTTTCGTTTATAAATTTTTGCTATTAATTAAAAGAAATTTTGTTTTATAATATAACATTATATTTTATTTAATAATTTTTTATTAATTATTTACAACCAAAAATCCGGGTATTATCGTATGGTATTATGATTATTCGTAGCTATATATTTTTCAAATTATTATTTTCGTAATCGTAATTGTCCGTCGTTTTCCGTAATTATTTTTATCGGAAACTTGTTAATTAAAACTTTATTTATTTTAATTTTTTAACGAAAAATCGTAAGTTATTTCGGCAGCTAATTAAAACCAGTTTCCTTATCGACTATACTAAATAAATTAGGTTAAGGAAATTTAATCTTAATTAATAGATATCCGAAAAGACGGTTACAGGTAAACGTATAGTTGGAATAATATGCAAAATAACGTAAATTTGTATTAATCGGTATTTAGACCGTAAAAAAAAAGTATCGATAATAATAAATAATAACAGGGTTGCGCCCGAAAGAAAAAAGCTCCTAGAAATACCTTTAAAGCTAAGTAGGACTGATTAATTAGCCTAAAGCTAAGTCCTTAAACCCTGCACTATTTTAATATTAAAAAATTATTAAAATTAAGTAACTTAGACGAGATAAAAAAAGAATTTATATTATTTGTTAAGGATTGTTTAAAATACGTTATAATATATAATAACGTAACTCGTAAAAAATAAACGTGTAAATATTTAAACTTTGTAAGAAAATTTAGTTTATAAAATATATTAGCAGATTAAATATAATATTTATAACGTTAATTTAAGTAAGGGTTATAAATGACCGGTTATTTAAATATTAAAAATATATTAAAAGATTTCCGAGTTATTTAAACGGTATATTAAATATATCTTTTCGGTACCGGAAGTTATAAGAAAATTATCTAAAACGGTAGATATAAGTTTCGTAAATAACTGTAAGTTAATAAAGTTTATAATAAATTATATATTTTTTATAGCCGGAACGTTTATTTTACAAATTTCGAAGTTATAAGGTATTATTACTAAATAGATTATGGAAGCAAAATATGTGAAAGTAAAAATAATAGCTATAAAAGTAATGAAAATTCGAAATTTCTTAATAAAGTTAAAGTATATATTTAAAAACTTTATTGCTATTTTAAAAGATAATATAAATACGTTTAAACACGTAATAAAATTATAGATAAGATAAAAAAAACGTTATATTCGAATTAAATATTATTATATACGTTAGGAAGTTTAACAAAAACATTAGCTTTTAATACGTAAAAAATAAAAATAATCCTGCGGACGGATTTATAAAACCATTTAATAAAGTAGATTTTAAACGGTTTATAATTAATTTAAAATTTAGTTCTAACAATTAATTAAAAAATAGTTCCGTTAAATTCCTTTTATATAGGAAACAAACGATCCATTATTAAAACCTATTCCTTGATATTAAAAAAGGTAACCGTGGTATTTTTCTTACGATTACCCGAAAATATACGTTTATTTATTAATTTTAGTATTTAAATTTTTTTAAAATTATTTATTTATATTTATTTATAACTTTTTACGTTAGTTTTTACTTAAAGATATTAATATTATATATATAACTTATAATTAATTAATATCTTTTAATTAACCGGAAAAAAACGTTTATTTCATAATTTTTCATAATAGGGAATTTAAAATATAGTAATTTTAATTATATATTAATAATACTGTTAAAAAATAAATCCGATTTTTAAAGTTATAAAACTTTTAACGTAATAAGTTAACGTATATAAAACGTTTTTTATATTAATGCCTAACCTGGTTTGAAATATTTCGGAAAAAATAGGTCTTATATTTCGGAGCTATTATAAAAACACGGTAAAACGAAAAAACCGGCTTTTTAATATAACGGCTAATTACGTAACCCTCCTTCAAATAAAAATATCAGAAATAAACGTTTAAATTCTATATAAATTAAAAATATAGTTGCCGTATTCGAAGATACTGGGTAGAGTATCTATCGTGTTAATTATTGGTGTAATTACTTTGTGTCTTTGGCTCAGCCTGGATAATACGGCTTGAACCTAACGACCTTGCATATAAATTAAAAATTTTACTAATTTTTTATAAAATTTTTTAAAGTGTTAAATTGAATTTTAAAAAATTACTTCAATAAGATTATTTTGTCTGCAGATGTGATGATTTATTGTTGGAGTATTGAAAAGATTAAAAGGGCTTTGATTTGTGGCCCTAGGATTGCAAGGATAAAAGAGCTGAAGCTATATTTAGCTGCTCTCCCCCCCAGTTGGAAACCTAGAACTAGAACCCGGAAACACAGCCTGAAGAATGCAACATAATTTGCCTACATAATAGCATCTTCTGGTTCCGTCTCTTAGCAAAATTGACATCCTGATCCACTTATTTTGTGTTGCATTCGAGGTACCGCTCCGCTTCGGTACAGAAGGTTAAAAACGGCAGGCTCGGCGTAAGGGCGCTTTAATATAAGGAAATTGTAAAAGCTTGACCTTAAAAAAGGTTTTAAAATCCCCTTAATCGCTGGAAAAACGCTTGCGTACGTAGTGGCCGTTATCGATTAAAAGCAGAGGCTCGTTAGCGCGGTAATATCCGAAAGGATTCGAAAAAGATTCTCGAGAAAGAACCACTAGAAAGAACTAGAGAAAGCTAAGATAGCAACTAGAAAAACAACATCATTTAGAAAAAACGTAAATCAGCCGGAAGGCTTTAACATAGAACAACTAATAAAGGCGTTCGCCACGAAAAAAAAGGATACGTACCTGGACTGGAAGAATTTCGATTTCAAGCTTAACAAGGAAAATCGGCTGCGAAATAGTAATAACTGGGAGATGTGGAAAACGGTTATTACTAACGTAAAAGAAATTCCTATAACCGTTGTTATTGGATTTATAAAGGGAACGGAGATAATTAAGGTATTAAATCGTTTATATGGAATAAAAGGAATCGATTAGAAAATGGATTTTTAGACTTAGTTTTAATTTGCTAAATGGGATCCTAAGAAGCAGTCGGTATTGGACTATGTGGTCGATTTTAAGAACCTGGTACGGCGGTGCAACAAAGTCGACATGCCCGTCAATGCTGGACAATAGGTTATTATATTTATTAGCTCGATTCGGAATTATAATAGTAATTGGAAGGGCCGAATAAGAGGAATACTTTGTTAGCACCTAACTATGACGGTGAATTAGGTATATGACGATTTTATTGCCGAATTTCGAGGGAAGAAAGGAAGTGGCAGTAGCCATAACGCAAACCGACAGAACAGCCCCCATGGAATAAGGAAGGCCAGCCACTTTGTTTTATCTGTGGTAAATACGGACATATGGCAAAGGATTGCCCGAAGAAAAAAGGGAAGCATGGTACAGAATGCGAGGCTAGCTTCATCCCGGAAGGGCTGCAGGATTTGTACAGGACGGATGGAAAGACCTTTTGATAGCTTTTAGGGCGACGGCAAGGTTTAAGTGGCTTCATGGCAACCTTAGGGCTATAAGGGCGTATCGGCAGATATAATGATTTATTGTTGGAATGTTGAAAAGATTAAAAGGGCTTTGATTTGTAGCCCTAGGATTGCAAGGACGAAAGAGCTGAAGCCATATCTAGCTGCTCTCCCCCCCAGTTGGAAACCTAGAACTAGAACCCGGAAACACAGCCTGAAGAATGCAATACAATTTGCCCACATATTTAAAGTAAAAAGGCGTATTAGCATTTGGTACTTTTAGGTATTTGCGACTGGTATATTTAAGCTGCGAATGCTACTTAGGATAGCTCTTATTTAAAAACTATCTTTTATGCAGCTAAACGTATATATAAAGGCGATTGCCCCCAGACTTCTTTAGTTTTTCCTAGAATAACCATGCTCTTTTCGCCAGATTCCTACAGTTAATCACTGTAACTGCTGATATCTTATTTAAAATAAAATATTAATAAAAAAGGAATATAGAATATAAAAAGCTATATTTAATATAAAAGTGAAAACTTATTTTATAAATGCGATTAATAATTACAAAATAAATTACGGAAACCTAAAGAAATTAATTAGCCGAAATACGTACCGAATTATATAATAAGATTTTAATACATTATTTTATAAGAAAATATCTAATTTTAGAAAACTGTTAATAAATATATTATTAAAGAACTTACGTTGCCAAAAATATATTAATATATATTTATAAATCTAATATATATAATTAATGATAAAAATACGAAACGTATGTAATAATAAGAGGTAATTAATAACTTAAAAACGTAGGTAATAATATATAAGTTTTTCACTTAGTTGAACATTTTTTAAACACGATAATTATTACTATAACTCGATTTATTTTAAAAGTTCAAAAGTATATTACAGTGATTATTTTTATTAACGAGAAATTTCTTTATAATATATATATAAAGTAATTTTTTAAATATCGTTAACGTAATAAAACCTTTTTAATTAAGGATATTTTATATAAATCAAAGAAATTACTTTTCTTAGAAAAACAATATTAATATATTAATAAGGTGGAATTTCATGTTTATTTTTTAGAAATTATATTATTTCGTTAGTTAAAACATATTGTTAATTCATTACGTACATGATATTATTATTACCTAGTATAAAAAATTAATATTTAATTAATTAAAAGATTTAATAAACTAAAATAAATGTATACTTTTATAAAATATAAAGCTTTTAAAGGTTTGTCGATATCGACATAATTAAAAAGGATTAATCGAAAAATTTAGATATTTTAATTTAACTTTTTTAAAATTTCTTATAACCGTTATTAGGTTATTTCGGAATTTTAATATGGTTTATTTGGGTTTAATTAATAAATATTAAAAAAGAATAAGTTCGGTCTTTACGTAATAATTAACGTACGGCCCGATATATCCTTTACCGTATACCGATTAATACGATTTAACTTAAATCTTATTAAAGTATATTATAAGGCCGCTAATTAAGTTATATAATATTTAGTTGAATTTAAAACATATATTTTATAATTTAGTAATAAGAGTTTAATAAATATCTATAAAAAAACCTTTTTACGAATAATTCGATCGATTAAAAAAATTCAAGTTTATATTATAAAGTTATTTAAAAAGATTATAAGGTTAAAGGTAAATAAGCAGGATATAATAGTTTTTTTTTTAGAATTAAAACTAAACTATTATTTTATAACGTCCTACACTACCTCGCAAGATAAACCACCTCGCGAACCGCTTTTATTAACATATTTACTATTTAATTTTCATTAATAATTATTTAACATTAATAAAATAAAACGTGGTATAAAAATATCTAAAATAAACCTAACTATTTAAACTAAAAGACGAAACGCGAAACTTAATTTTAAAAAGTTTTATTTTTTCTATAAAATCTCCGAATTTACTTTAAAAGCCCGATATTACAGTTAACGCGCTTAACCCGATATTTTTTTTAATTTACGAAAATTAATACCGACCGAGATAAATTTTAATACATAATAAATTTTTATTTTAACTACGTAAACGTTTTTTAACCGGCTTTAATATATTAAAATTATAACCAATTTGTTAGTAACTTAACGTATTATAATATATGTTAAAATTAATTAAACGTCGAAATTTATTAAACTGTAAAAAAAGCTTTAAATAAGTTTAAATCGGAATATCGATTATTAATAAATATTATGCGAGAATCAAGAAATATTTCGTAAATAATTTGAACTTATTCGGGTTATTATCGTAAAATATAATATTACAAAAAGAATATATATATTTTTAAGTAAATTAAATTTTTAAAAATATATTTTTACAATAACGGGCATAATAATTGTTAATACCGAAAAACGTAAAAAACCTAAATAAACTTAATATAAACATAAAAAATAAATTATAATTATTTAAATTGTTAATTTATAAAATTAAACTATACCGTTATTTATTATTATAACCGGAAAAAACTACCTTAAATCTTAATTCCGTAATAATTTATTACCGGTAATTAATTAAAAAAATACATTAAATAATAACGATTAAATAACGAACGAATTAAATTTAAAATAAATTTAATATTTCGATTAATATATTCGAAAGTGTATAAAAAAATCGAAATATTTTTTTTCGACAGTTACAAAATTTATTATTCAATAAAATTCGAAAAATATTACGCCAATTACGATATTATTATACTTTATATATTTACGTATTTTTCGAATAAATTATAACTTTTTAATTTAATTTATTTTTTTATTTTAAAACGGGTTTATTTGTTATATATCGAAAATTTAATATAACGTTATTATATTTATATTACTAAAAAAGAATTTTTTACCGGCTTTTACGATATATTTAAAACTAATATAACGTTTAATAAGATTAAATTTAAATTTACTAAAGTTAATTTTATTTTATTCCATTTTCATTACGTTTTTTTTAAATTCGGAATTTTTCTAATTATACTTACGTTAACAGTTTTCCTATTAACCTCCGCCGGTTTTATTCGTTTTTACCTACGAAAATCTTTAAAAATATTAAGAAAATAATAAAAACAAAAATGTTACTTAAAAAAAATTAAAATTACCAAAATAATTCGCTAACAAAAATCGTTAAATTAGTAAGTTTTTTAACAAAAAGTAACTTATTACTTTTATACAAAATTGTTTTTTTCCAAAAAAAATTACCTAATTACGCGAAACGAATTGCATCTTAAATAAAGGTCGAAAAACCAAAAATTACCGTCTTTAAAAAAAAGGACATTTACTATACAAAAAGGATAAGCTTTTTTAACCGAAAAAGGAAAAAATAATGAAAAAGTACAGCTTATAGCGGTTAAAAATAATCGTTATAAAAAAGTTAAAACTAAGGAATAGACATATAACGTTTACGGTAAACCCGGATATAATACGCGTACTTATAAAAAAGCTATAAATACGTTTAACGGAAGAAAATCCGATTAATTTATATTATTTTAATATATTATAGTTAATTAATATATATTTTTTATCGTGAGATACCGAAAAGCGGCTTTCGGAGTAATTTAACTCGCAAGATAGTATAGTACGTTATATAAAATTATTTAATATATAATATTATAATTAATATATTATACCGTTTATTAATGCCGATATCGTTATATTATAAACTATATTATAATATATAAATATATATAAGTAATAATTACGAAAAATAACGAAAAAGAATTTAATTAAAATAGATTATATATTTATATATGTCGGCAGATGTAGTGATTTATTATTAAACCGTTAAAATAATTAAAAAGACTTTAATTTGTAGTCCTAGGATTATAAGGACAAAAGAGCTAAAGGCTATATTTAGCTGCTCCTACCCCAGTTGAAAATAAGTAACCTAGGACAGACCTACAGTCTCAAGAATACAACACAATTATAAACAATATATTATATATTAATTAGAGCTTTATTACGCGCAAACCTTAAATATTTTAAAGTATAATTAAGACTAATAAATATTACGAAAATTTTCAAAAGCAGAAAAATACTTCACGATTTTTTAAAAAAGATTTAGTAAATTAAAAGGATTTAATTGCCTGAACAAAAGTAGAAAAATGCGGCAATAAATATTGCGAATGTTTTAAGACGTTAAGGGGGTATATTAATTAATTAAATATATTTTAACGTATTAAATAAGGAAAAACTACTTTTTAATCTGAAGATATATATTCCGTTATTAGATTATATAAAAGCTGTACGCGTACGAAAAGCATGCGTAGTTAACCTAATAAAATAATACAACTAGTATCTCTTATATTTAATAAAAACCGTCTCTTATTAAATCTGCCGTTAATATTCGAAATGAACTTAATAAACAAAATATCTATTTAATAAAACTTAATAGAGATAGTTAAATATTAAACGATTAATATTAGAATAATATAAAATATTTAATGAAATATAATAAATTTAAAAGGGAAATAAAGAAATATCGAGTAATAATTATTTATTATTATTAAATTTATTAAATGTAAATTCTCTTAAAATATAATATTAAATTATTTTCTATAATTATTAATTTTTCTCTATAAAACAAACGTAATCGTATAACCTCATAAACCAAATTAATAGATATTTTACCTTACTTACTAGGCTTTATTAAAACCTCAACTTTTCGTAGTTCTTATTATCTACGATTTTTAACAGAATTTTAGATGTTTTTCGTCATTCGGACTAGCCGGAAAATTTATTATTCGTAATTTTCTAGTTTATATTAAGTTAAAAGATTAGTTTTAAAGTTTTTAAGCTTTTTGCCGTTTATATTTAGTTTTTCGGATCATTTTTATATGGTTTATATTTTCCTTTATACAGTCGGTTAAATTTAAATTATTTTTCTTTTTATCAATTACATCGTATTTAAAAATTAAAAGTAAAATCCGATTTCTTTAAAGGAGGTTAATAATATTAACGGGAGTATTGATATTTTTTAATTAATTTAAAACTTTATAGTTATAAATACCATTATTTTATAATGGAAATTACCCGGTATATTTTAGTTGTTTTAATTAATAAGGATTCGAAAAGGTATAAAATCGATTAAGATTAAAGATAGCCGGTTCAACGTTTTTAGCCCTTTTTCTTAGTTAATATCTGATAGTTTTAGTTATAAAACTGGTAAAGAGTTATGAAGCAGCTATTTTATACGGATTTAAGATTTATTATAAAAATCTTAATACTTTTTAAGTTATTACATACTTTTTAAGAGATTTCATATATTAAACGAGATAAAAAGTAATAAATTTATTAAGATTATAATTTATCGGTATTATGTAATAATCGGTTTTAAGATAAGGTCTTTCGTAACCGAAATATATAATTTATCTTATATATAAAGTTAAATAACCGTTACCGTATTCGAAAATATTAAGTATAATATTTACCGTATTAATTATTAATATAATTATTTGATGTTTTTAATTTAGCTTAAATAATTCGGCTTAAACATAGGTAATTTTATATAATTATTCATTTATTATAATGAATTAAGATAATTATAAATTTAAACTTAAATCTTTTATATTGCGAATTTTAATTTTAATAATTTTATAATTAAATATAATAACTATAATTATATTAATTATAAATTACCCGTCTAAATAAATTAAAACCGTTAATATTTAATAAAGTATTTAACAGATTTTAGCGTTCTTGTCGGCAGATATAATGATTTATTGTTAGAGGTTGAAAAGATTAAAAGGGCTTTAATTTGTGGCCCTAGGATTGCAAGGACAAAAGAGCTGAAGGCTATATCTAGCTGCTTTTCCCCCTAGTTGGAAATGAGGAACCTAGAACTAAGACATATTAGAACCATAGCTTGAAGAATGTAATATAATTTGCCTATATGGTAGCATTTTCTGGTTTTGTATATTAACATCCTAATTTACCTAGTTTGTGTTGTATTCGAGGTACCGCTCGTTTCGGTATAAAAGGCTAGGAACGGCAGGTTCGGCGTAAAGGCGTTTTAAAGTAAGGAAACTGCGAAGGCTTAATCTTAGAGAAAGTTTTAAAGTCCCTTTAGTTGCTGGAGAAACGCCTGCGTACGCAGTGGCCGTTGTCGATTAGAAGCAGAGGCTCGTCGACGCGGTGATATCCGAGAGGATTCGAGAGAGAACTCGAGAGAGAACCTCAGAGAGGAGTAGAAAGAACCAGAGAGAGCCAAGATGGCAACTGGAAAAGCAACAGCGTCTGGAAAAGACGTGGGTCAGCCGGAGGGCTTTGATATGGAACAACTGATGAAGGTGTTTGCCAAGCTGTCGAGCGAAAGCGAGGGCAACGCCGGGAAGAAGAAGGATACGTACCTGGATTGGAATGACTTTAACTTTAAGTTTAACGAGGAAAATCGGCTACGAGGTAATAATAATTGGAAAATATAGAAAACGGCTATCTAAGTAACCTTAATAGCGATTAGGTACCGTAACGGTGACTCGGCAAAGCTTAGCTATATTAATAAAGCCAAATTGGCCGTCGCGGTTAATGCTAACGTTAAGAAGCCCCTATGGCAGTTGTTATTGGACTTATAAGGGAACAGAGATTATTAAGGTATATAACGACTTTGTCGCCGAATTTCGAGGGAAGGAAAATACGAAAAAAGGAAGTAACAACAGCCACAACGCGGATCAAAACCGACGGAATAAGCCCCTATAGAACAAGGATGGCCAGCCACTTTGTTACAAATATGGTGAATACGGACATATGGCGAAAGATTACACGAAACGGAGGAATAATAGCTCGAAGCGTAGTATGGAATGCAAGGTTAGTTTTATCCCGGAAGGACTGCAGGATTTATACAGAACGGATAGAAAGACTTTTTAATAGCTGTTAAGGCGACGGCAAGATCTGGATAACTTCGTAACAACCTTAAGGCCATAAGGGCGTATCAGCAGATGTGGTAATTTATTGTTAAAGGTTAAAAAGATTAAAGGGGTTTTAATTTATAGCCCTAGGATTGCAAGGATAAAAAAGCTGAAGGCTATATCTAGCTGCTCTCCCCCCCAGTTGGAAATAAGGAATCTAGAACTAGGACACATTAGAACCACAGCCTGAAGAATGCAACACAATTTGCCCACAGTTCTAATATATATTACGATAATAATATAAGTTAATATTTTGATATCGTAATTTATACTATAAATTTATTAACTTTTCGTTAAGTTTAAATAGTTTTAATTATTAAATAGTATTTTAAATTAAATGTAATAATTAAACTAATATATAAAGTAATCTTAATACTTAATTTAAACATATGTATTTAAAATTATTCTTTTATATCGATATTATAATAATTAAATATAAGATTAAACACCCGTTAATATTATAAGTTTACCTTTAAGAAAATTAATGAATTTATATAATATATAAAGTTATCATAATAAATTTCGAGTTAAAAAGTTAAATTCTAAATAATTAGGTTAAATATTAAATAATATATAAGGTTAATGCTATTTAAATATTTAGTTATATACACAGATAATATTATATTAGCGTTATTAAAAACCACCTTTTATAATTTTTTTTTTATATACAGTTAAAAAGAACTAATACGGGTCGTAAAATATGGTAATAAATATGTCTATTATATATACGATTAATTTAATTGGTTTTTAAATATTATAACTATTCTATATATTGTTAATTTAATAATAAAATCGACAGTTTAATTAATACCGATACTTTAAAATAGGTTTATTTTTAAATTAAATTATATAAAACCCGTTATTATAATTTAAATTCGATGTAATCTTTTCAGGGTTTTTTTTACTTAAGTTAAAGAAAAGCACTTAAATTTATTATTATTAAATAGTAAAATTATTTTATATAAAATTAATAAATTTAAGATATCTTTTTAAAATTAAATTAAAAATACTAAATAATTTACTGCATATTTTCGAGTACGGTAAATATTAATTATTTTTAGGAATATAATAAATTATAGCTTTCTTTTACGAAAAACCTTATTTTAAAGCCGATCGTATAATGCCGATAAATTTTAACTAGTTCTGTAAAAGAAATCTATTAAAAAGCAAATAGTAACTTAAAAGATATTTAGCTGTTCGCCGTAAATCTTAAGTTCGTATATAATAGCTACTTTATAACCCTGTATTAATCCTACGACTTTAACCAGGATTAATTCTACGGCTAATAAAAAGTTGTAACGATATTAGCCAGGTAAAAAGTACTTAATACTAGACCCCCGTTTTAAATCCCTATTAATTAAAATAATGAAAATAGACCGGGTAATTTTTATTATAAAATACCCGTATTTCGGAATTAGGAAATATCTAAGGAAAACGTTTTACTTATGCAAGGTCGTTGGGTTCAAGTCGTATTATCTAGGCTGAGAAACGTTTTACTTATAATTCTTAAATTTTATAATATTTTAAAATAAATAAAACTTATAGATATTTCCGTGAATTTAACCGATATATTTTAAGGAAAGTCGGGTTTTACTTTTAATATGTAAATATTAGTTAATTTATATAAATAAAAATACTTAAAATTTAAATAATCTTATAACGGAAAATATTAACGGTATATAAGAATTATTAAAAATATTAAATATAAACGGGAAAAAAATTAGAAATTTTAAAAGTTAATATTTAATATAATATAAAAATCTCCCTAAAGGAGACGTAACCGTAAAACCAAATTAAACAAATAGATAAATTATATTATCGGTTGCTAAACTTTACTAAACCCTAACCTTATAACTGCCTAATTATGCCCTTATCGACGACTATTCTTAACGGAATTCTGGACGGTTTTCGTAATCCGGAACAGCCGGATAAATTATCGTTCGTAATCCTTTTTGTATCGATTTAAAAGTTAAACTTCGACGTTTTTAAACCCGTTATTATTATTTTTTAGTTTTGCCAGTAATTTTTTTATAAGCCGGATATTTCTTAATATAAATTTACGCAAAAACCGATTATTTCCGCCGTTTTAAATTAAATTATATCCGAAAATTAAAAACAAAACCCGATTTTTTTCGAATAAGTTATTAATATCGACGGAGGTATTAATATATTTTATTCGGCCGATTATTTTATTTAAATCGGATAACTTAATTAAAACCGTTTTTATCGAGATTCCGGAAATACGGAGTACTAGGACTTTATATTCGGACTTGGCCTGCATATTTTAATTATCTTAATTAATAAAGGTTTAAAAAAGTACCCTAAAATTAATCGAGGTTAAAAAAGTCGTAAAACTGCCGAAAGGTCGCAAAGCAGCTATTTTATACGGACTTAAGGTTTACCGCAAAAAGCTTAACATCTTTTAAATTATTATTTATAAGGCACTTTATACAAGGCCTACTAGATCGAAAAGCTAAAAGGCATAAGGTTTATCAAGGTCGAAATTTATCGACATTACGCAACAATCGGCTTCGGAATAAGGCTTTTCGCAACCGAAGTACAATCTATCGTTACCATAAAAACTATTAATAATTACCGTATTCGAAAATATTGGGTAAAGTATTTATCGTATTAATTATTAGTATAATTACTTTGTATCTTTGGTTTAGCCTGGATAATACGGCTTAAACCTAACGACCTTATATATAATATAAAAAAGATTACGAATAATAATTTATCCGATTATTCCGGAATATAAAAATCGTTTAAAATTTCGTTAAAAATAATTACCGATAAAAGTATAACTAGGTAATTTAAAGTTACCTGTAAAAAGGTTAAATTTTAATAAAACCTAATAATAATAGCAGTATAATTTATTAATTTATTTAATTAAGCAATAGAGTTACGTTATCTTTAAGGAAAAAAATTATTTTATAAAATAGCATTTTATATATATTCTTAATAAAATAGATTTTTCTTTATTTTATTAATTTATATATAATTAATTTATATTTTACTATATAAACTTTAATAATTTATTATTTACTAAATATTTTTTATACGGCTTAAAAAACGTATATAATTTTATAATATATTTTGTTTTTTATATAAAAATATTTTAATATCTTACATATTAAAAGTTTTATACGCCGTTATAGTAATTATAATATTAAAGAAAACTTTATAGCCGGTTATTATAATACGTTTAAAGTTATTATAATAACCGATAATAATCAACCTGGCTTTATAAAACCGAGATTTATATAATTCGAATTTAATTACGTATTTTTAAAATTAAAAGTTTTAAATAAGTTTATACTAAATATCTTTCCGTTTATTCTTATTTATTCCGTTATTTTTTGTAAAAAATTTTAAAAAAAAATATAACTAAAGTAATTTAATAAGGCCGTAATTTTTAAATAAATTAAAAATTAATAAAGTAATTCGCAAGTAAAGATAATTAAATTAGTTAGTTATTTGCTAAAAAGTAACTTTGTACATTTATATATAATTAGTTTTTTTTCGACTATAAAAAGGGTTACTTTTATAAAAGAATTACGTTTTTAATAACCGTTTTAAACTTAAAAATATAAGGTTTTAAGAAAGAAAACTATTTATTATAAAGAAAGTACAGGTTTTTCTAATTAAAAAAAAGGTAGTAATAAATAATAGCAGTTAGTAAAAGTTAAAAGTACTTATCGTAAAAAGGTTTAAATAAAAAGTCGGAAATAGAATATTTAGAATAAAACTAAATATAATAAGTATAGTTATAAAAAGATTGTAAAAGTGTTTAAAAATAAAACGTTCGTATAAGTTAACTTAATATATAATATTATAATTAATTTAATTTAATAAGTTCTTATAATATAGTAAAAGAAAAACAGTCCTTTAATTATATAAGAATATTAGTTTATATAATACGTTATATAAGAATTAATAAAATTGTATTATAACGTTTATTTATTTATTATGTAAGTTATTTATAATTATAAAATAATTTAAAAAGAATAATACTTTACGTTATAAATATCTTTCTGAAATAAATATTAAATAATAATTAATTAAATCGATAATATATAAAGAAAGTTAACTGATTAAAATAATTAAAACTGTTTTTATATAATTATATTAATTTCGTAAAGAAAATAAAACAGGTGTTAATATTATTTAAAACTTACTAAGTTTAAAGTTCTTATAAAAATATTTTTTATATTGCTAAACTTGAATTATAATTATAATTAATCATGTTAAGGTTAACTTATTATATATTTTATATTAAAATATATTTGTTTTTAATATTAATATTATATCATAAAAATTAGGTTAAAATTTAAATGAAACTATTATACTTATTTTATATAATTAATATATTATATATGTTTATAAGAAATATAAATAATTTATTTCTAAATAATTTTGAACGAAAAACTATTTAATATTATTTATTAAATAAATAAAATATAAATATTAAAATTTTAAAAATCATAATTAAGGTTAAATAAAATAATTACTTTTTTTAAAAGAAACGTTACCGTATAATTGAATTAAATAACTTAACAACTTATATTATTTTAATTTCTTCTTAAAGGAGACGTAACTATAGAACTAAATTAAACAAATGGATAGATTATATTATCGGTTACTAAGCTTTACCAAATCCTACCCTTACAGCCCCTATCGACGACCATTCTTAACGGAATTCTGGACGGTTTTCGCAATCCGGAATAACTGGATAAATTATCGTTCGTAATTTTCCTTATATCGATTTAAAAGTTAAACTTCGATATTTTTAAACCCGTTATCGCCATTTTTTAGTTTTACCAACAATTTTTCTATAAACCGGATATTTCTTAATATAAATTTACGCAAAAACCGATTATTTCTCCCGTTTTAAATTAAATCGTATCCAAAAATTAAAAGCAAAACCCGATTTTTTGCGGATAAGTTATTAATATCGAAGGAGGTGTTAATATATTTTATTCGGCCGATTATTTTATTTAAATCGGGTAACTTAATTAAAATCGTTTCCGTCGAGATTTCGGAAATTCGGAATACTAGGATTTTATATTTAAATTTGGCCGGTATATTTTGGTTATCTTAATTAATAGGGGTTTCAAAAAACCTGAAATTAATCAAGGTTAAAAAAGGTGGCTATCGTAAAACTGGCGAAAGGTTATAAAACAGCTATCTTATACAAATTTAAAATTTACCGCGAAAAAATTAACATTTTTTAAGTTATTATCTAAGATTCCCCCTACTAAACCAGCCAGAAGGTATAAGGTTTATTAAGGTCGAAGTTTATCGGTATTGCGTAATCCGTTTCGGAATAAGGCTTTTTACGAATAAGATATAATTTATCGTTATCGTAAAAACTATTAATAATTACCGTATTCGAAAATACTGGGTAAAGTATTTATCGTATTAATTATTAGTATAATTACTTTATATCTTTAGCTTAGCTTAAATAATACGGCTTAAACTTAACGACCTTGTATATTATTTTAATTATTTATTAATAATATTAAATTAATTAATTATACTCCTATCGACGACCCTTTTTAACGGAATTTTAATCGGTTTTTATAATCCGGAATAGCCGGATAAATTATTATTTATTAATTTTCATATATTAAATCGAAAGTTAAATTTCGAAATCTTTAAATTTTTCACTTATTTCTCTATACAATTAATATTTTCATTATAAAGCTATTTAATTTTTAATTATTTAATTTTATACATTAAATAATATTCGAAAATTGAAAATAAAACCCCATTTCTTTAGGAAAAATTAATGAAATCGACGGAGGTATCGATATTGTTTATTTATTTCAAAGTTTTATAAAATTTAAAAATTTTTAATCAAACGTTTTTCGTAAACATTTTATTATAGTAATTACCCGGTATATTTTAATTATTTTAATTAAGAAAAATTAGAAAAGCTATAATATTAATCGAAATTAAACATAATTAATTTTAAGATTTTAATCTTTTTTTCCTAATTAGTATTTAATATTTTAAATCGTAAGATTAATAAAGAGTTATAAAGCAATTATTATATACGGACTTAAAATTTACCGTAATAAGCTTAATATTTATTAAATTATTACGTTTAAAAAAAATCCTCTTTATCGAATTACTTAAAAAATATAAGGATTATTTAATTCGAAATTTATCGGTATTACGTAAATAAGTTGTTTAACCGATATTAATCGAAAAACTCCCTATTTACGAAAATTTAATAATTAATTTCGGAAAAAACATTTTATAACCGGAACGTATAATTTGTCGTAACGTATCACATAAGCAAGCTGTACACTTTTTGGTACGTCGTAACAGCAAATTCGAATTAAATAACTATAACATATTAAATTAATTTAAATTAATTGGATTTTTTATCGCTAGATATCTTTATATTTTTCTTATAAGTACGCGTATTATATCCGGGCTTGCCGTAAACGTTATATTTCCGTTTTTTTGTTTAAACCCTTTTGCGACGACCCTTTTCGGCCGTTGCCAGCTGCGATTGTTTACTACTACCTTCCTTCGTAACTATAAAAGCTTATATTTTCTTTACAGTAAGTATTCTTCCTTTTTAAAAATGTTTGTTTTTAGTTTTCCGGCGTTTATTAAAAACGTAATTTATTTCGCGTAATAGGCCGTATTTTTTCCGAAAAAAGGTAATTTCGTACAAAAGCATTAAATTACTTTTTATCAAGAGATTAACCGATTTAATTATCTTAATTAACGAGTTACCTTAATAATTTTTGATTTTTCTTTATAAATAACGTTTTTATCAAGTTATTTTGGTAATATTTTTAAAAGTTTTCGCAAGTAAAGAAATAACGGAGTTAATAAAGGTAAATAAAAAGACGGTCGGTATAAGTATAACTGGAACTTTTAATTCGAAAAAAACGTAATTAAGATCAAATAGAATAAATCCCACTTTTGTAAATCCGGATTTAATGTTATCGGTTGTTATAACGGTTTTAAACGCGTCGTAAAAGCCGGCGATAAAATTTTCTTTGGTAATATAAGTAACGTAACGTCGTATAAGACCTTCGATATATAGCAAATAAACGCGTTTTAATACGGAAAAACAAGATACGTTAAAAGGGTAAAGCCGATAAAAAAAATAAGCAAATATACAAAGTGTAATAATATCGTTGGTTTTGCAGTAATTTTCGAATTCGATCGAATAATAACTTTCGTAATCGTTAAAAATAAAAAAACGTTTCGAATTTTTAATACGCGTTTTAATATATTTATCGAAATATTTAATCTATTTTAAATTTAGTTTATTTATCGTCCAGCCGTTTTTGTTTATAATAATCCTTTAATCGGGTAAAAGTAAATTATCGGCAAACTAGCGAAAAAGGTGGTTTTTCCCGGTAAAAATAATAAATGGAAATAAAGCCTAGCTTTAAAAGTTAACAGCTTATATTACCGTAAACTATTCCCTATTCCCTTATTACGCTTATCTAAGTTTTTTACGTTTTTCGGCATTTATAATTATTATATCTGTTATTATAAAAAGACTTATTAAAAACTTTGTTTCGTCGAAATTATAAATATTTTTTTCCGTAATACCGTATTTCGCAATTATAACCCGAATAAACTTAAACCATTTATAAAATACCTTTGGATTTTTGCATAAAACCTGTTAATAATTTATCTTTCGATTTAAACGCGTTTTAAGTTTATATTATCGTTTAACAAAATTAAATACTTAATTAACCCCGATACGTTCTATAACGCGTTACGTAAGTAGCAAATTCGTTATATCTTTAACGTATTAACGCTAAACAGGAAACACTTGCGTATTTAAATTAAGGATTCGTTCGATAATCGATTTTTTTTTAATTAGCGTTAATTTTCGCAAATTAAGGACGGTATCGGATCAGGCGCATTTGTTATTAATTCGCGTTTTTAAGGTAATAAATAGGACATCATAAATAAAACTAAGTTTTTTATAACTAAACTTCGGGTTTCGTTTTTTAACCTAAACGGCTAAATTTATTTTCGCTTTTTTTATAAGCCGTTCTATGTTATAATTGTTAAAAAATAAGTAATTAAAGTTAAAAAGTTAAAATGATAAAAAAAATATACAGCTCGCTTGTATGTACAGCTTGCTTATGTAATACGTTAATTATAAAAATTATTAATAATTATTATTTTCGAAAATATTAAGTAAAGTTTTTAATATATTAAGTATTAATTTAATCATTTCGTATTTTTAATTTAATTTTAATAATTTAACTTAAACTTAATAATCTTATAAAAAATAAATCTATTATTATACTTATTTTTAAAAAACTTACTATTAAGTTTTAAATATAATTTAAATGTTATACCGTTATTTATCAATATTATTATTTAATATTATAGTAATATTAAGATATTATACTTAATCTTTTATTATAAGTACATTATATAAATTATTAATAAATTTAAAATCTTTTATATTATCTAGATTTCTAACGTATTAGATAGTAACCGGCGGCGTACTTATTAGTAATATATTTATATAAGACTCGGTATATAAATTATAGCGCTATATTTTTTATATAGTTTAATCTAAATTTAAAGGCCGTAAAAAGTTTTAATTTTACGAACTTTTTAATAAGATTTATTACATTAAGTATTTAAAAACTGTTTATAAGCTGGTTTTTATAATATAGTACTAAGTTAATAAATCGTCGATATAGACTTTATTAATAGAAATTATATTGTTTTATAAGAAATTAACTTTTATATATATCAGCTTTAATATAGTAGGTCTTAGTAATAGTTGCTAAGACAACACTTTTTTAAGGGGTCGTAAGGCCGATAGCTTAATAATGCAGTAATACGTTTCTATATATTATTTTAGCAATTTTATATTAAGGGCGATAGTTCGGTTACCGCTTAGGGCGTATTTAATAGAAATAACTAGCTATTATATCTGAGAGTATTATAGGATTACCTACCTCTATTACTATATTAAGCCTAATTAAAAGATTAATATTATAACTTAATAAAGCTCATGGTATAGCCCGAAAGAGGCTAATATTATAATCCGAAAAAGGCTCGTTCTGTTCTGTTCCGCCATAAAGGCGATAAAACCGAACGCGGATAAAATGGTAGCGGGTTAGAAAATTATCGGAAAACCCGAATGTTTTGTATATTACGTACGTAACGTTACTTTTAATTGTAATATAAAGCTTCTTTCCTAAGTTTATTTGCAACAATAAATACGTTAAAATTATTAATAAAATTATTTTAAATTTTATTAAAGCTTTAGGTACGATAAGAACTAGCGTCGAAAATCCGACCGTAAAAGGAAAACATTCGGTAACTTTTAAGACGAAAGTTTTAAAAAGGGGGAAGTAGTATAAGGAATTAACTTTTACATATATAAGCTTTAATATAGTAGGTTTTAGTAATAGTCGCTAAGACGACATTATTTTAAGAAGTCGTAAGGCCGATGGCTTAATAGTGCAGTAGTACGTTTCTTTATACCTTTTAGAAATTACTTTAAATGTTATTTAGTATTTAAAAATGTAATATATTTTAATTTTTATCGTTACTTAAATGTTATTTATAAAAAAGATTAGAAATTACAATAAGTGGTTGTTTTAACAATAGCGAATTCGCTAGAAAACCTTATTATAATATTAGATAAAAGTTTAATCTTTTTTTACTAGGTTTTCTCTTAGTAAAGGTTTCGGATTAGGTTTTATACGATAAAAACGTTTTTCGTTAAAATAAAGTATTATATAAGGTTTTAAACTATTAAAACAAAAGTTATATATTTGTAGTAATATTTTATTATAATTAATTTTTTATTATACCTATTTTATTTAAAAGAAATGTTTTGTTTATTATATTATCTTTTTTTAATCTGCTAATTTAAAGTTTTATATTTTGATTAATATTTTTAACCGATTTTTAAAAAAAAAGGAAATGTTTAAGCCATAACATCATGAGCGGATATAAAGTATATTTGTATAATTCGATTATATAACTATAATATTATTTTACGTTTTAAAGAGAAATCCTTTATATATTATATCTAAAGCTACAGTAAAATAAAGTTATTAAATTAAATCATAAAGCTAGTTTAAGAGTAAATAAAATAGGAATAAAAGTTTATCGTTTAAGTTAGAGTTAAGATATTTATAAAAAAATTAATATTACCTTATTAAAAGTTTAACGAAATCGTAAAATATCTTTAAAATGCTTGAAAAACGTTTTAAACTAATAAAGGGCTTATTCGTATTGCGATTTAGATAACGTAGTAGAGAAGTTGTAAATATATAATTATAAAGATATATGTTTTTAAAAATTAAATTTTAGTAGAAGTAAATATTTAAATATAATAAAAACCAGGTTACTTTGTCGAACTTATACCGTTTTAAAAGGTTTTCTAGCGTTAGTTTATATGCCAATTTTGTAACGGAGGTAAATTTCCCGCCGGAAAATAACTTAACAAAGTACGGTTAAACTTTTATAGAACTAGTATGCTATGTTCGTAAAGTCTGTTTAATAATTAAGCAGATAGTAATAAAAGAGTATAGTTAAATGTTATTTTTCGAAAAAATTCGATTAAATATTTTTATTTAAAATTAACGATTTTCATTTAGTATAGCGAGGCTTTATAAGTTATATTAGGCGGGATTCGGTATGCGATATTTTAATACCGTTATTTTATAAGTATTTTAAAAATGTTAGTCATAGAGATAATAGGTTTAGATATAGGTATATTTAATTTAGTAATGAAATTTATAATAGAAAATATAATAGCTAATATTTTAATTTTTATTAAAATTATATCTATATTATAATCATAACAAAAATTAATTATTATTACTTTATTATAGTTGTTTTCAAGTAGATAGTTTTATTGCATTTTCAATAAGTCCTTTTTTTATAAATTCGGTTTTTAACTTTTTTAAAAAAGGTTTTAATTTAATAAGCTATCCGTTTATATATATCCGTATCTTTTTCGATAAACTTTATTAAAGAAAAGTGGATATAAGTATAGATATATAAATAAAGCTAGTAATAATATATAATATAATTAGATTTCTTATCGAAGATTATTATAAAAATATTAATATTTTATGTTATCCCTTTAACCGGATTAATTAGTTTTATTTAACATAATTCTTCTCAGCTTTTTTTAAAAATATTTAAAAAAAAAGAAAATATAAAATTTAAACCTCGAATTATTTAAGTACGGTATGTTTACTTTTAAGTTTCGTTATATTATTAATCAAAAAAGGCAGTTATATATTACTTTTTACCTAAAGTAATATATACAAATATAAATAATCTCGATTACTTAGTTATTAAAACTTCTCTATATAAAAAATACTTACGTTAACCGAGTTTATAATAGTAAATAGTTATCTTATAAAACCTTTTCAGATAATCCACGAGCGATTTTGTATTATATTATATTTATAAAGGTTATATATTTTTTTTTTAATTTAATTGAGTTAAGAATATTATTAATATAAATTATTTATATTTTTTTCTATATTATAACGTTAGTAAGTATAAGCCGAATTATGTAAATTATGTTAAAAATTTAAAGTAATTATATTAATAATTAATATAATAAATATATTACCTAATATTTTTAAACATAATAATTACTAATCATTTTTACAGTTATAATAAAGTACATATTTCGAATACGAAAACTCTCCGTACATACGCAATTTTTTAATTAATATTAATTAAAAAAGTTTTATTTACGTAATACCGTTAATCTTTAATTTTACGAAATTTTATAGCTTTTAATTGGTTTAATAAAGGGAATTTTTCCAAAAGTAATAATTTAAAAAATATCAAGTTTTTCGTATTAAACCTTAAATCCGTACAGAATAACTATTTTACAACCCTTTATTAATCTTATAACAGCTACTTTTAACCTCGATCGATTTTACGGCATTTTTTCGAATCCCTATTAATTTAAACAGTTAAAACATACCGGCTAATTCTTATTATAAAATATTTATATTCCGTAATTACCAAACCTTTATGGTAAATATTTTATTAAAAGTTTTTAAGCTTTATAAAGCTTTAAAACAAATATTAAACATTAATATTTTTAGTAATTTAACTGATATTTCCTAAAAAAATCGGATTATATATTTAATTTTCGATATAATATAATTTATAAAAATAGAAATAATTAAAAATTAAACGATTTTATAGCGGAGAATATCGACCGTATAATAAACCTACTAAAAAATTAAAAATAAGCGGTAAAAAATTAACATATTTCGAAATTTAACCTTTAGTTCGATATAAGATGAAAAATTACGAATAATCATTTATCCGGCTATTCCGGATTACGAAAAGCGTCCAGAATTCCGTTAAAAATCGTGGTTGATAGGAGCAGGACTAGGTAATTTAAAATTACCTACGAAAAGGTTAGGTTTTAGTAAAGTCTAGCAACCGAGATAGAATAATTTATCAATTTAGTTAATTTAGTTACACGGTTACGTCTTCTTCAAGGAGAACTTTTTTGCTTTTTAAAAATTAAATTTTATTAAAAAAAGACTTTTCGAAATAAAAACTAGATATTAGGATTTACTATAATCCTTATCTTTTACCTTTTATCTTAGTTACTTTTAAATAGTTTACGATTAAGTTTTTATAAATCCGTTTTAATTCATTCAAAAAAATTTTAGCATACGGATTTTACTAGGACGGCGGTTTATAACTCGAAAAGAAATATTAGAAAATAATAAATAAATAATTATATTAATAATAAATTAACTTTTTTATAGTTTTAATATATATTTAACTTAGTAACTCAACGAAGAAATTATATTACTTATAAAGTCATTAAAACCTATATAAATAAATACATTATTTAATACTTTAAGATCGCTTTTTATATAAAGAAATTTTCGAAAAACTCGTACAAAAGTGGTTGATTAAGTTACCTATAAAGTTGAATTTACGTTTAATCTGAATAAATTATTAGTGTTTTATTTTATAAATCTTTATAACGAATAATATAATTTTACTATAGTATTAAAAATAACTTATGTATATAATTTATCTTAAAAAGATGATTTAGCAAGTTTAATTTATATAACCGGCCCGTTTATAGAAAATATACCTACTATTAATATTTATTATATAATATATTATTATTTCGGTTTATACTTATTATTTTAAAAACAATCATATAAAGAATTAAAGGAATAAATAGAAATATTCCGTTAACGTATTATTATTAAACCTATAAACACAATTAAATTTATTTATATAAATATGAAAGATTTAATAGCTTAATAGTTATGATTTTAAATATCCTGTTTACTTACTATAAGCTTAATAACTTTGTTATAATTAAGCGTAAAAGATAATTTATTCGAATCTAGATTAATATATCGTTTTTTAGATAGTGCTAGTTTAAAAAGCTGATTATTTGCGACTTCGACACCGTTACCGTTTCGGCGAATCATTAAAATTGTTAAGAGCTTTAAAAATAAATTAAATTAATTATATACGATACTATCTTATTTAATACCGTATTTTAAAATCCGTATAACTTTTTTCGGTTCTTATTAAAAACGGGTTATGCAAGGTGTTTTCCAGTTACGATTATATAATCTTTTATATACTTACTTATTAAATGAATTAGTTTTATATATATATAGCTAGTTAACATCTCCTGAGTTATTGTCTGAGATCCCCCCTGCCAAACCAGCCAGAGGGCATAAGGTTTATCAGGGTCGAAGCTTATGGGCATTACGCAATCGGTTTCGGGATAAGGCTTATCGCGACCAAGGTATAATCTATCGTCACCGTAAAAACCATCGATAGTTGCCGTATTCGAAAATACTGGGTAAAGTATTTATCGTATAAATTATTAATGTAATTATTTCGTATTTTTAACTTAGCCTGGATAATACAGCTTAAACTTAACGACCTTATATATAAATAGCTAGATAATTAAATAGTACTAACTTTATATATATATATAAGAAGCTTTTAAATATTTATAAGATTATTCCTTTTTAATTTATACTTACACTTAAAATAAGGAGATTTATATATTTTTTTTAAAATTAAAACTTTTTCTTATATTTATTTTATAAAAAAACCATAAAACTTTTTACGTTTTACCAGCATTATATTTCGTTTAAATTAATTATATTATTCTTATATAAAGTATTATTTCTTTAGAATTATAAAAGGCGGCAGTTATTTAAATTAAATATACCTGTAAAAAAAGAGGAGAACGAATACCGAGCTATAATAACAAATAAACTATTTTTCAACATTTCGCGATAACGAATTAAAATAAATTACTTATCAAGTAATATATTAATTTAAACTTATTAGATTTCTTATCGTTATACGTCTTTATAACTTTCTTATAAATATACGTATTATATGTGGGCTTACCGTAAATATTCTATTTTCGTTTTTTCGTTTAAACTCTTTTATAATAAATACTTTTATCTTTTATTAATTACAAGTCCTCATTAATATCTTTTTCATTATAAAAGGTTTTGATTTCTTTATAATAAACGTATTCTTTTATTAAAAACGTATAATTTTAGTTTTTCGGCGTTTATTAGAAACCTAATTCGTTTCGCGAAAATATTTTTTTTTTCCGAAAAAGAAAACATTTTCATATAAAAATATTGTGTTTTTTTTAATTAAAAAATTTACTGACTTAAATATCTTTATCGGCGAGTTATCTTTCTAATTTTTAATTTTTCTTAATAAATAACTTTCTCATCGAATTACTTTAATAATATTTTTAAAAATTTTCGTAAATAAGAAAAGAACGAAAATAATAAACATAAATTATAAAACACGGTTAATATAAATATAATTACAATTGTTAATTTAAAAGAAACATAAGAAAAGTTAAATAAAATAAATCCTGTTTTGATAAATCCGGATTTAATCTAATTCATTATTATAGTAATTCTAAACGCGTTATAAAAACCGGTAATAAAATTTTCCTTAATAATATAAATGACATAACGATATATAAAACTTTTAATATATAATAATATTATTAATTTTATAGTAATTTTCGAATTTAATTAAATAATAACTTTCGTAACCGTTAAGGATAAAAAACGTTTCGAATGTTTAATACGCGTTTTAATATATTATCGAAATATTTAATTTATTTTGAATATAATTTGTTAATTATTTAACCGTTTTTACTTATAATAATCTTTTAATAGGGTAAAAATAAGTTATTAGCAAATTAATAAAAAAGATTTTTAATAAGAATAAGAAATAAAAGTAAGGCTTAACTTTAAAAATTTATAGTTTATATTATTCTAAATTATTCTTTATATTTTTTATTTCGTTTATGTAAGTTTTTTACGTTTTTCGGCATTTGTAATTATTTTACCTATTATTTTTAAAAAAACTTCCTAGAAACCTTATTTTATTTAAATTATAAATATCCTTTTTTATAATATCGTATTTCGCGGTTATAACTCTAAGAAATTTAAATTGTTTATAAAATACCTGTAATCTTTCGTATAAAGTTTTTTAATAATTTATATTTCGATTTAAATGCATTTTAACTTTTTTTTACCGTTTATTTAAAATAAACGTTTAATTAATGGTAATGCTGATCGTAACGCGTCAAATAAATAAAAAATTCGCTATATTGTTAATATAGTAAAGTTGAATAAAAAACGTTCGTATATATAAACTAAAAATAGAGTCTATAATATATTCTCTTTTAGGTAACATTAATATTCGTAAATTACAGGTATTAGTAGTTTAAGGATATCAATTATAAAATCGAGCTATTAACATAAATTTGGGAATGTTATATATAAAATGAAATTTTTAATAGTTAAATTTCGAGTTTCTTTTTTAACCTGAATAACTGAGTTGATTTTAGTTTTATTAATAAAACGTTTTATATTGTTAACGTTAATAAATTTATGATTAAATTTAAAAATTGAAAAATTAACCAAATTAACTCCTTTATATATATAGCTCGCTAGTTTATATATTGCGTTATCGTAATAAGTAAACTATTTATATTATTCGAAAATATAATAATATAATTATAAAACAAATATATAAAATTACTATTTGTTTTTATTAATATAATAATATTTCTACCTGATATTTTTATCGTTAACTGAATTACCTTTTAGTTATTTTTTATTTTCGAAACTGCTCCCGATATTTAATGTAAATTTTGATTTTATTATTAATATCTAGCAAAAGATATTTTTTGTATGGTTAAAAAGTTGCTATAATCTATAATTGTATTAACGTTAAATTGTTTTTATTAATTAATAATAAATCAAAAAGGCAATTTATATATTAAAGAAATATTATAAAAAATAAATAAAACTTTTAATATTAAGATTTTATTAACGATATATTTATTTTAAGGGAAAAGTAAGATCTCCGATATTATAAAATCGTATTAACGCATTATTACTCAAGTTAGATAATCTTATATAAATATTAAAAAATTTTCCGAAAATATCCCGCTTTCGAATATAATGAAGTTAACAGGGGTTTTTACGGTAAACTGCGGCGCTTGTAAAAGATAGTGTTTATAAAAAAAGGAAAATCGGGTTAAGGGTATTTAATCGCTTTATAAGTATTGAAAAATCTGCTATTTAAGGAGCTTAAAGGCCCCGGCAGGTTTAGCGGGCCTAACGGACCTAGTAAATCCGATTAAATTAGTTTTCGGCGTATTGCAGATTCGAAAAGTTAAAAAAGCTATAGTAACTTTTATTATAAAAGAAAACGTAAAGATAAATTTTTAATTCAATTTAATAACGATACTACGGTATTAAAACGGTAAAGATTTACCTTTATATTAAATTCTATGATTTTTAATAATTTAAACAAATTAAAAAAGATTATTCAAAAATAAAGGCATATATTTAAATCGCTTCGATAGAAAAATACTCGATAATCAGTATAACGACAATAGTAAAAAGCTAAGTTATTATTTAAAAAAACCAGTATACGTTTAATTATTGAATAATTAAATCTAAAAATAAAAATGTAAATAAAGCGTGAAAATAAACGTTTTATTATTATTATTATACTGATTTAATTTAAATAAATAAAACTTTTATTAAATATAATAAAAGTTTTGAAATTAAAATTAAAATAAGAAATAAACCGGGAAATACTCATAAATTTCGTTAAGTTTATAATATAATTAAGTAGTTAATATATATATTACTAGTTAATTGCTTTTTATTTTAATTACGGTAAAAGTATAATAATTTATAAAAATTCAAAAAAGATTAATGGTAAAGAAAATCGTATATTTAGGTTTCGCCGGTAAATCGATTTATTGATTTCGTAAAATTCGAAAATAATTGTAATATATCTAAATCTACTAAAAATGGTTTTTTTACCAAAGTAAAGTATAACTTATTAATTGATTTTATTTTACGTTTAAATCTCAAATATAAAAGCTCGAAAAGTATGTTTATAAATATTTAAAAATAAAACAAAATCAAAAATCGAGATCGGAAATTATACTTCTTATTTTATTTTTGATTAAAAAAAGGTATATTATAACGATACATTAATTATTACTTATTAAACTACATTATTATAAAAGCTTAATAGTTCTTATTTTTTATTTGCGACGTAATAAAGGAATTAAAATTAATTATAATTTTTAAATTAAATTTATAAAATAAATGTTAGCCTATAAAGCTTAAAGAAGTAATAAGTAAAAAAAGATTTTTCGAACTAAATATTAATAATTCGAATATACGATAATATATTTCGAGTTTATTAACATTTTTATAACTTTTTAAATTTATATATATTAAGTTTTTACGAATGTTATCTATTAGATTTATATTATTTAATTTAATAATATGAGAAATATATAATATATTATCGAATAATGAATAGAAATTTAAAAAATATTCATTATTCGTTAAGTCGTTAAACTTTAAATTTAATATAACGAAAATTTATTTTTAAAATTTATTATCAATCTTAGAAAATAGATAAAAAATTACTGTATTACTATAATATCAAAAAGTTTTTTTTTAAATTAGCATATAATATATGACTTTTTTAAAAATTTATTCGGTATTAAGAAGGAATTTTAAAAAAGCTTTATATAACTTATTAAAACAAATCAGATATTTTAAACGTTAAAACCCGTCGTTTGTAATTTTAATATTTTTAATATTATGATTTTATTAGGTTTTTTGGCGTAAAAATTAACGAAGTTATTAAAGTTATATCTAATATTTCTGTTAGGATATATGGGGTGGCTAAAGGAATTGGGTGTAGGGGGTCTCTAGGGCAACGGAGGGGTAGACGCGACAGACCTACTATTTGAATGTATATAGCCCAGTCCTAGCTACTCCCACACCTTTCCTACAACCTAGATTAATTAAAACAACAGCGATATCATAAATTATACCGCGTTTCCTTGTAATTTCATTATAATGTATAGGCTAAATTAATATCTAGATATATTTTAAATACGGAATATTTTGAATATTAAAATTAAATAAAAATTAAATTAATTAAAAATATTTATATTCGTAAAAAAATAAAATATTAACGTCAATAATTAAAAGAGGTAAGTACAATTTTTAATTTATAATATATATTAAATATAAAAAGAATTAATTATTATCTGTACGTAAACTCTTTAAAGAAAAGATATTTAGCAAATATATTAACCATTTTAAAAAAAGAATTAAGTTAATAAAAATATTGAAATTATGGGCTAAAGTATATATTTAAAGGGATTACTTATAATCCAGTAATTTTTCTATTTACGAAAAATCTTCAGTTAATAAATAAATTATTTAAAAAAAATTAAAGATTTTACAATATTTTTATTTTATTTTATTACAAAGTACGGCCGGGTATAATGTTATATTAAAACTATATAAGCCGTTTTAATAATTAAACTTTCTAATAAATATAAAATTAAACCAATTTAAGTAATCAAAATCCATATTAAATAATAGGCAATATTTATTAGAGGATTATAATTTACTTTATAAAAAATCGAAAAAGATTTATATAGCGGAATATTTTATTTAAATTATATTAAAAAACGGTCGATATAATAAAATTCGTAAAATATAAATTAAAAATGCAAAAACTAAAAACTTGATATTATTAGTTTAGAAAGATATCGAAACTTAAATAAGAATAATATAACTTAAATTAACGTATTATTTTATAGAAATAAATTTCTTAATTTTTTATGTCTTTACAAATTTTTAAATAAGCAATATAAAAAACTTGAAAATAATAATACACCTAATTATAAATTATAATCAGAAAATATAAGAAAAAACTTTTAAAACTACGTTAAATAATATTTTATATATTATATATACGGAAATTTTAATAAGAACCTTAAAATATATTATAATTATTTTTTACGAAAATTATTATTTAATAAATTAAATTAAATTTTTATTTTTAAATAAAATTTTAACAATAACTAAACTAATAACTACTTTATATAAAAAATAAAATGCCCTTTTAATTTCTTTATGAGCAATTATTAATAATCTAAAAATATTACTACTTAATTAATTTTAAATCGAATTCTGTAATAGAAAAATAACGGAACTTTATTTTTTTTATTATATATTAATAATAAATAAATAAATAAATAAAATACATACATTACATTTTAAAAACTATTTCCGAGATTGTTTTTATAAAAATTAAATAAATTAAGTTTAAACCTTATATAAAACCGATCTTATTTTATAAATATTTTCGAAACGGATTAACCGAATATATATTATTCGAACTTATTACGTTAATTATCTTTATAGAATATTATATTTTAAAATAAATTTTAAAAAGATCATAAAAGGCTAATATATATAATGTAAGTTTGCCGACGAATATATAAATATTAAAAGAAAATAATAATAAATTAAAAAAGTTTATTACGATTAAACATACATTATCACATTATTTTAAAAAGCTTTAAACTTAAAAAAATGTTAAAACAAGTTTCACCCTATATTTTAATGAAATAGCTAAACGGATATATTTATAAAATTATAAACTTTATTTATATACGAAATATAAGTTTTTATATTTTCTTAAAACCGTAATATAATCGATAAACTATTACATGTTATAAATCATTTTATATTTTAAAAAAAGAACAATAAATATTTTAAATAAAATATTATCTAATATATAGATAACTATAAAAAACGTTTTCGTTAAAAGAATTTAAACCGTTAAACATAATATTTAGAAATCGAAGCATTATTTAAAAAACATATAATTGAAATTTATTCTTAAAAGTATAAGAAATATAAAAAAGATCATGAAATATTTTAATAATTATCATTTATTATAACTTAACCTAAAACCGTTTAAATATTTATATAAATTAAAAGAATTAAGTATTATTAAATTAAACGATTATATTAAATATTTTAATAAATGTTAAATTTACTATTTTAAATTACTAAATCTATTTTAAACGCGTAATATTTATAAATTGAAAAATGACATTATAAATTTAAAGAAATTTATAAATAAAGGCGAAATTTTAAAAAAGTTAAAAAATAAAAATATAAGAAATTTTTACTAGAGGCCGTCGAAAAAGAAAAAAGTTCGAGTTGTATAACGTTTATAGAGAAAAATAACCCGTTATTAATAACTTTTTACCATTTTTTAACTATTACGAGTAATAAAGTTAATCGGAATTATATTACTGTTATTAAATGTTTATTAAATTATTTTTATATATTTTTAAAGTATTAAAGTAAACCGGTTATAGCGAAATAAAGTAATTAAATCTTTTTATATGTTAATATTACGTACTTAGTACTAAGTCTTATTTTTAAAGCTATAAACATAATATTACAAGTAATATAAATATTATTATTCCGTTCGGATAGTAAAACGGCTGTTAGTGTCAGATATAGGGGATATTAGTTATGTTGTTATATTACGCTAATCTGCGTATGCTTTTTATACGCGTACAGTTTTTATATAACCTAGTAACGGAACATATATCTTCTAATTAAAAGGAGCCTTTCCGTATATAAAGTACGTTTAATACCCTCTGTTAGCTAATATACCTTTTTAACGCCTTAAAATGTTTATGGCGTTAATCGGTACGTATTATTACTTTTGAAAGTTATAGGTTTTTATTCAACCTTTTTTTTGGTAATTAAATTTTCTTAATTAATTAATTCTTTTTTTAAAATTATTCGTAAAATGTTCTTCCATTATTAAAAGGTTTCCGTAATATTTACCAGTTTTAGTTATTTTTTAAAATGTTTAAACGGTTCGCGTAATAAAGTTTTAATTAATTTATTAATTAGTATATTGCCTATAAGCGTATAATCTATTTTAATTAAACTCCTTTTTACGTTTTTTCGTAACTAGTAATTATATATATTTACGTACCGTAATTTCGTTTATAATAAGAAAACGTTTACGCTAATAAGCTATATAATTTATTAATTATTATATTATATATTTAAGGATTTAATACTTAAAGTATCTTTTAATTTTTTAATGAATCGAAAGTTAAATAAAGTTTTTTTCATAATTTACTTAAAAAATAATACCATCGTTTTAGTTATTAAAGTAATTATTAGGTTTTGTTTATTTACTTATTATTTTATTAGTTTTTTAAATAATTTTATACCGTAATCTTAAAAGGTTGTTTAATCGATTGTATTATTTGTAAAAGAAAGTATTATTTTAAGTATTTAATAAATTTTAGCCTTTAAAGTATAACGTTAACGCTGTAGTATTAATTAAGTACAAAATAATTTAATTAATAACTTTATAATATGCGTTATTAAGGTTAAAATTAAAACGGATAAGTCGGAATATAGTTAAAAATATATTAAGTTACGTATCAACTACTATATATAAAATAAACCTATATAGGTTAAATTAAAATTCCGTAATAGTTTAATGTTCGTTACTAACGTATTTAGAGAGTTATTTAAGTTTTTTTAGAGGTTAAATTAACTAATTTACTTATAAAGTTAAATTAAGATAATTAAAAAAATTTATTAGATTTGTTTTTAATTATTTCGATACATAGAAATTGTTATAAATCCTTATTTTTTGTAAAGGTATATCGTTTCCGAATTTATTAAATTAAATAATTAACGAGGTTTTAATTTTTTTTCGATATGTTATTATAATATCGTTTATAAAAAAGAAAATAAATACCTTTTAACGAATAAAATAATTAAGTTTTTAAAGAACGGGGCTAAATTTTAATTTTTTAAAGGTTCCGATAAAATTTTTTTACTAATATAACGGCGATTCCCTTAAATTATATAAAACCTTTTTAATTAAAAAGGTTCTTTTACGTCAAAGGTATTTTAAAAGCGTTCTTATATATATTTCGTAAAATAAGTTAATATTAACGAAAATGTTAATAGCGTTATATTATTTAAGTTTGAACTCGAATGTAATTATTTTAACGATTAACGTTTTAAATAACCTTTTAAGTAAAGTAAATATATATATATTATTATAAACAGTTTTACGTTATTAATCGTTTCGTATAACGAAACGTATTTTATATTTTTATAATCAATTATATTTATTAAATTTGTAAATATATATTTTATATATTTTCGAATTTATTTCTTTTTAGTAGAAAATTAATTAATTATTTTCCAGGATCGTATTTTTTGTAATTTTATAAATAAGTTTTTTCGGTTTTACGAAATATTTTCCTTAACGGGTATATATTTAGCTTTTTATAGTTTTGCGGCGGTAACGGTAAATTGCGTTTATATACCCGGTTTACCGATTTAAATACTTTTTAGTATATTAATGTATTAAAGGTTTTCCGATTAATATAACGTATATTTTAAGTAATTAACTTTTTTACATTTCAGTAATTTAACGGCCGGTTTTCCATCGTATTTATACAATAAATTAACTGTTTTATATTTAAAACGGTTTTTAATATTTTGTAATTATTTCGAATAATATTATTTCGGTACGGAATATACGGAAAATTTACGTTTATAATTCGTAAGGTACTTGGGTTTTTTATTATTATATTAAGTTAAATAATTTAATAAAAACTTAAAGTTATTTTTATTTTATCCGTTAACGTATTAATTATAATAATTATTAAAGTAAACGTTAATAAAGGTAATAATTTAAGAAATAGAAATAATTCGAATATAATGATTATATTAAAATCTTTAATTTTATATAAATAAATTTTTTTTATTCCCCATGTTTTTAACATTTGATGTTATTTTAGAATTTTTTTTTTATTTAACCGGTAATTAACTTATTCCATTTAAGTTTTCGTTTTCCTTTTCAATATATATATAGAAATTGTTTTAAGCCTAATTAAATAATTTTACCTGTTATAATGAATTTTGTAATTTGTTTTCCGCAACGTAAAAAAAATCATTTTTTAAGTTTTTATTATTACTTAAGAAAGTAATTTTTTTAATAAATTATACGTTTCGAATAATAATAACTTTGTTAATTAACGGTTTTAAATTTCGTAAATATTCGTATTTTAATAATTACCAAAAAGGTTTATTTATATTTAGGAATTCAATTTTTAAAATTTCCGTTTTTTTTATAACGGTAATTATTATAACGTAAATTATATAACTATATATTCGTAAATAAGTTTATTAAAGTTGTTAATTATGTACTATAATATTGTTTTTATATATTAAGTAAATATAATAAATTCTATATAAATTTTATAAAAAAAATGTGTATTTAAATGTATAATTATATAATTATATTGTTATTGTAAAAATACATACGAATAAAAAAGAAAGAATTTAACGTTATTTCGCATTATAATCGTTTTTTTAATTATATTTTTTAAATGTTTTGTATTTTTATTTTAGGCCTTGGTATATAGTATTAAAAGTTTAAGTTTAATATTAAAAAAGGCGATTATGATATATTTCGAAATTAATAACTTTTTAAAATTTCGTTATTATATTCGATTATTTATAAAAAAACTTTGTTATAATTTTTTAGGATTTTTAAAATGAAATGTCGGAAAACGGTAATTAATATATTTTACTTTCGGTTTTTAAAATATATATCCTAGATAAAATGAAAGTATTGGTTGGTAACGAATATAATATATTTATATTTTTCCGGGTTTTTTTCGAAATTTATAATGTCGATAGCGATTTTTTATTTTAATCGGGAAACTTTTTCCCTCGGTTTGCGGTTTATTTGCTTTTTAACTTTTGCTTTATTTTATATTTAATATTTAATTATTATAAAACCTTTTAAGTCAGAGTCGAAGCTTGTCGGCATTGCGTAACAGTCGGCTTCGGAATGAGGCTTTTCGCAACCGAGGTACAATTTATCGTTACCGTAAAAACCATTAATAATTACCGTATTTAGAAATACTGGGTAAAGTATTTATCGTGTTAATTATTGGTGTAATTACTTCGTGTCTTTGGCTTAGCCTAGATAATACGGCTTAAACCCAATGACCTTGCATAAAACCTTTTAAGCGGATTTTTTTCGTATAAAATTATAATTAAATAATTACTTCGGGCTTTAAATAACTTAATTTTAAATATTATATAATATTATTACCGGTTTATAATAATCTCGTTGTTTATATATTAACGTTTCGTTTATAACTTATAATAATTACATAAATAATTATTATATTAATATATTCGTTAATAATTTAATTAAACTTATTTATTACTATAACAATTATTTAATTATATTTATCTTAAATAAAATTATTAATCCTTTAATTATTCCATTAATACTCTTTTTTTTCGGAGTTAACGAAAAGATATTAAATTATATACGAAATCTTTATATTAAGTTACGTTATATAAACGTAACGCTTTTAAACTTTTAAAACTTTAAAATAATATATGTACTTTTCTATATCCTTTAATCGAAGTAAAATTATTCTTTATATATACCTTATCGCCTTAAATCGTTATATTATAATTTAAAAATTTATTAATAAAGTTAAAGATATATCTCTTAAATCTTAAATTTAAAATAGAAAAATTTCTTAACAAATAAAGTAAAACGTTTATTATATTATTTTAATTAATAATTAAAACCTATATAAAGACTTATATTACTCCTTTTAAAACTTAATCTCTCTCCTAAATAATTATCCTTTTTATACCTTTCGACAAACGATTAATTTTTTTAAGAACTAATTAACTTTAATATTTTATTATTAAAACGGAAATGAATTAAAAGCTTACTAAGGAATATATAATAAAATCTTAAATAACCCTTATAATATATATCTTATATATTTAACTTTTTATATTTTCGTTTATTTATATTTCGATCCGAATATAAGCTTTTATAACTGCCTTATTTCGACCTACGTTTTAAAATCTTTTGCCGTAATTAAAAATTTATATCCTTAACCTTTCCCTAATTAAGGTTATTTTTATTAAAACAATTTATAAAAACTTCATAAAATATCGGAAACGTTACTTTAATATTTCGTAATATAAACGGTATTTAAGTTATAATCTAATAATCCAAAAAATTAATTACCATTTCTTAATAACTAATGATGTTATTTTCGATTTTAAATTTCCTTATTTTTTAAAAAGTTATCGTTTATATCTCGATATTAAATGTTAATATTATATATATATCGTTAATTTATACAATTGGTATTTTCGTTTTTAAAATATTATATTATTATTCTTAAACTATAACCTTTTATTATTTTATAATTTATTTATTTAAATTTTTCATTAACTTCGAAATTTACTTTAACCTTTCGTAATACTTTCTTTATATTTTAATTAAAAACTTACTATCGTATACTTTGACGGATTTAACTAAACTAGCATATTACTTCCGCTAATTCTTTCCTAAAACAAATCGCTTCTTTAATCGTTAACAATATTAACTTTAAACCGTATGTCTTAAAATCGTTAATTTTTTTGTAAAAAATCTCGTACTTCCGATTTTAGCAAATATACGTTGCGAATTCTTAAATGTAAATTTATTTACTTTCGATAATTATCTTAACAATATTTATCAATAATTCGTATAATCGATTTTTTTAACGGTTTTTCCAGAAAATATAAATATAATTAAAAAACTATTTAAAATATTATTTTATATCGTATAACAAATTCGTCTTTTTAAATACAAGGTTATATCAGGTTATATAAGTTTAACAGGTTATAAAATATTTTAATTAAAATCGATATAACGCTAAATACTAAACGCGTACGCTTTAAAATAAAATTCCCCTTTAAAATGATTTTCATCTTTATATTCTTTATAAATAATAAAAAATATTAATAATACCGTTATTATTATAATTTATAAAATATAGGTATTATTATTACTAATATACGGCTTATATCGTTTTTATAATACCTAATTAATTAATAATAAGGTTAATTATGTAAATAAAACTTTTAATTATTAATTATAGAACATATTAGGTATATTGTTATATTAGGGTAATTTACGTATACTGCTCTTACGCGTACAGCTTTTATATAACCTAGCAACGGAACAACTATCTTCCGATCAAAAGGAGCCTTTCCGTATATGGGGTACGTTTAGCACCCCCTGCTAGCTGACTGTTAGAGATTATGTGGTCGCCAAGGACTAAAGCCTTGGCTGGCCTATATATACCTAGCTAGCTCACCATCTTCCGTATTCTTAATTCTATATCTTCTTAATATACAGAATCTCTAACAACGTCAATTATGTAATAATAAGCTTTTTCGATAATTATAAACGTACTTGCGTTTTTTTTTTAAGAAAAAATAATAAATAATCGAAGAAAAATTAATTATAAAAAGATAACTTATTACCTAATATTTAAAATAAAAATACGCGAAACGGTATATAAATTACGTTTCCGTAACCGTAATTATTATAAGTTGGATATTTTTCATTTTCTAACCCCTAAGATATTTTATAAGATAAGCTTTATAAAACGTAAAATAACTATTTTTTAAAAATACTATATATTAATTAAGTTATATCAGGTCTTTAATAGCCGGATTAAGTATTTTTTTATGTTTTTAATTTAATTATAGAATTTTACAATGGAAAAAAAATATGTTAAATAATATTACGGAAACTAAATCAAGTTTATTCGGAAAATAATAGATATTTATCGAGAAAATACAATAATATACGTATAAAGCTTTTATATATTTTATATATAATATATTTAATTGTCGGTATTTATTTCCGCAAAATTAATAATATAAGCGATATTAAAATTAAACTAATGAAAATAACATATACTATTTATAAGATTTACTTAACATTATTAAATTATGGTTAATATCGTTAATATAATTATTAAAAAGTAAATTAAATTAAAAGTTATATTTATATATAAAGTAGTTACGGAAGAATATAATCATAGTAAATAACCGGAAAATATAAAATAAAGGTAAAATACTAACAGTTTTAAAAAAACGATAAACGGGAAAAGAAATTATAGAAAAGAAGTTAAAAAGAAATTTAAAAAGTAATAACAATAATACGGAAATTAATGAATAATGTAATTAAGAAATATTCGATAACTTACCTTATATATACGGCGTCGAAATAATAAAATATATAAATTAATTAACTTATAGTATAATATATACCGTGAAAACTATTGATAGTTACTGTGTTCGAAGATACTGGGTAAAGTATCTATCGTGTTAATTATTGGTATATTTACTTCGTATCTTTAGCTCAGCCTGGATAATACGGCTTGAACCCAACGACCTTGCATAGTATAATATATACACTTTAATAACTTAATAGCTTAGTAATCGCAGTCTTAGGTATTTCTTTTAATTAATATAAGCTTAAATACCTTGTTTTAATTAATTGTAAAAGATAACTAGTTCGAATTTAACTCGGGCTATTATTTCTTTAAATAGCGCCAGCTTAAAGGGAATAAAATTTACTTAAAACTGCGGTTTTATAATGATGTCGGCGATAATTAAAGTAATTAAAAGCTTTAGGAATTGGTTAAATTAATCGTATACGTAACCATTTATTTATTCTCTTGTTTTTATAACCCGTATTACGTATTTTAACTTTTATTAAAAAATAACCGTTTTTAAAAAGTGTTTCCCGTTTACGTTTATATAAAACTAATTATATATATATTTAGTTAAAAAATTAGCTATGTACTATATATATACAGCTAGATACTCGAATAGTACTAACCTTATATATATACTTTTATACTTAAAATCGAATTAATTTCAAACATTATTTATATTATTACTAATAGGGATTAAAAATTACTAATTAAAAAGGGAAAAGACAGTATAAGGAAATAAAGAAATACGGTAGAATCTCGGCTATTAATTACTAATTTATATATATATAAGAATATTTAGAAAATACTACGTTTAAATATTTTATATAACTTAGATAAAAATATACTAATATACCTACTTTTTAAAATAGTTACCTATTATTTAATTATTACCTTACTCGTTTAATTACATTACTTATAAAACCGAAAACCTATAAGAAATATCTACATTTATAATTATTTTCGAGATATCTTTTTAAATGAATTTATTATTTAATATAATCGTTATAATTTTAATATATCAGTATTTTTTAAACAGGCTATTACCTATAATAAAATAATAAAAAACGTGGTTTTATCCTTTTTAAAATATAATTACTGTTTATTTAATAACGAGATAATTAATAAATAACGTGTTTATATAACTGTTAAAACCGTTACTGACTTCGAAAAAGTTAGGATATACTAACGTATTATATTACCTTACGAGCTAAATTTCCTTACGAACCGTTTTTATTAATATATTTACTATTTAATTTTTATTAGTAATTATTTTATTTTAATAATATAAAACATTTTATATAAGCATTTAAAATAAACTTAATTATTTAAGTTAAAAAAACAAAACCCGAAACTTAGATTCAAAAAGTTATATTTTCTTTAAAACCTCCTCGAATTTATCTTAAAAACCTGATATTACGATTAACGCGTTTAAATTAAAGTTAACCGGAAAAAATTTATTACAGAACGAATTTTTAATTTAATTACGAACATGTTTTTTGTCCGGTTCTAATATATTAAAAATATAACGAATTTATTATTAACTCAACGTATTACGGTATACGTTAAACTCAATTAAACGTTAAAATTTGTTAAACGGTAAAACAAATTCCCAATAAGGTTAAATCGAAATATCGATTATTAACGGGTATTATGCGAAAATTTAAAAATATTTCGTAAATAGTTCGGATTTATTTAGATTATGATTACAAACTACGGTATTACAAAAAGAATATTTATAATTTCGATAAAATTAAATATTCAATCAGGTTTTTAATAATAATAAGGATAATAATGTAAGGAGTATGATTATAAGAGTAAGGTGGTAGCCGAATAGTAGCAAACTATTTTAAGAAGTAAGTGTATTAATAGATTTTTATCTAAGTTATATGCATTATTTAAATGCGGTTTTTTATAAGTATATATATAGGTCGTCGATTAGTCGCCAAGGTTCTACTATAATTTTTTTGATTCTTTATATTGCTTTTCATTTTTTTAGTTATTAGTTCTTAGTAGTTGGTAATAGTTATATAGCTAATATTTTGAATTAGTAAGGTTTCAGTTATAAGGGTATATATATTTTAATACTGTTAGTTAACTCGTACGTTTCGTTATTCCGGCCTTATATAAATAAGGCCGGTTACCGAACGCTGTTTAATTAAGTTATTATATAATTCCCGTATTATTAATTCCTTTTTTTTATATGCGTTTTTTCTGTAATTTTTGTTTCCGCTTGCCTTTTTTTTTCGAATTATCGGTTTTTTTGCTTTTATTTTAAGTTTTTATTTTTCGAACATTCTTTTACCTTTTTTTAATTATTTGCCGTAATTATGGTTTCCTGCAATAATATTTTTAATAAGTATAAGTTTATACTCGATTTAGATTTTAATAATTATATTTATAACTATAATAACAATTAGGTAACGTTCGGTAAGCTTTATTAATATTATATCTGTTTTTTTTATGTTAATTTTAATATTATTTATGTTGTCGACCTTTTAAAAACGAGCGCCGAAAATTATACGTACTGTATTTAAAATAAGAAAAAATATTTCCGCGTATATTTTTTTAATTTCCCGGTAGCCGTTTATTAACCGTTAAATAAATTCCGACCGGTTTCCGTAACGTTATTTAAATAATTTTTTTTTATTACCGTAAGACCGTATAATTAAAGCAGAAGTTTATAACTATATCTAAGCCGGATATTAATACCTTGTTAAAGCTTAATTGCCGTATTATATTTTTTAAGAACGTTTATTTTATTTTTGGTAAGGTTTATATTAAAGAACATTTTACGGTTTTTAAAGTTAAAATTACCGAACGTACGGCGATTATGGTTACGAAAACGTAATTTATATACCGTTTCGCGTTTTTCCGTTTTAAGTACAAGTTAATAAGTTATTATATGTGGGCAAATTGTGTTGCATTTTTGAGGCTGTAGTTCTGGTATGTCCTATCCTTTCCAACTAGGGGGGGAGAGCAGCTAGATATAGCCTCAGCTCCTTTGTCCTTATAATTCTAGGGCTATAAATTAAAGCCCTTTTAATCCTTTTAACCTTTTAATAATAAATCACCATATCTGCCGATACGCCCTTATGGCCCTAGGGTTGTTATAAAGCTATCCGGACCTTCGCTAACCTTACTGGCGCCTTAAAAATTATCAAAAAAATTTTCTATCCGTTCTGTACAAGTTCTGCAGCCCTTTCGGAATAAAATTAGCTTTGTATTTTGCATTACGTTTCGAATTATTATTTTTCCGTTTCGGGTAATCCTTTACTATATGTCCGTATTTCCCATACTTATAACAAAGTAGCTGGCTTTCCTTGTTTTATAAAGGTTTGTTTTACCGGTTTTGTTTTGCGTTATAGCTGTTATTATTTCCTTTTTTCTTTCGAAATTCGGCGATAAAGTCGTTATACACCTTAATAATCTCCGTTTCCTTATAAGTTCAGTAACGACTACTATGGGGGTTTTTTAACGTTGGTAACAACTGCAACGGTTAATTTGATTTTATTAATATAAGTAAGCTTTGCCGAGTTATTGTTACGGTATCCAATCGTTATTAGGGTTATTTAAATAGCCGTTTTCCACATTTTCCAGTTGTTACTATTTCGCAGCCGATTTTCTTTACTTAACTTAAAGTTGAAGTTTTTTTAGTCTAGGTACGTATTTTTCTTTTCGTTCCCGTTCGATAGCTTGGCAAACGCCTTCATCAGTTATTCCATATTAAAGCCTTCCGGCTAACTTCCTACGTCTTTTCCAGACATTGTTCCTTTTCCAGTTGCCATCTTGGTTTTTCCTAATCCTTTCTCGAGTTTTTTCTGTAATTTTTTTTCGAATTCTCTCTCTCGAATTCTTTCGGATATTACCGCGTCGACGAGTCTTTGCTTTTAATCGACAACGGCCCTGCGTATATAAACGCTTTAATCCTTTTTAAAACGATTAAAAAGACTTTTAAACCTTTTTTTTTAAGACCGAACCTTCGCAGTTTCTTTGTTTTAAAACGTTTTCATGCCGAACTTGCCGTTTTTTTGTCTTAGCTTTCTGTACCGAAACGGAACGGTACCTCAAATATAACATAAAATAGGTAGATTAGGATGTTAATTTTTCTAAGAGACGGAACTAGAAGATGTTATTATGTAGGCAAATTGTGTTACATTCTTAAGGCTGTAGTTCTGGTGTATCTTATCTTTTCCAATTAAGGGGGGAGAGCAGCTAGATATAGCCTCAGCTCCTTTATCCTTACAATCCTAGGGTTACAAATTAAAGCCCTTTTAATCCTTTCAACCTTTTAACAATAAATCACCATATCTGCCGACATTATATTATTATTAACATTTTTTAATCGTTTATTATTTGTTTATTAATATATTTCTTTTTAAAGGAAAAATAAAAGTACGTTTATAAACGTTAAAAACGCTTATTATCTAATAATTGTCGTTTTACTGCTATACGAATAAAACGATATTATTTATAGTACTTTTAATATTATTTTTAAGGTTTTAAAAACTAATACCTATCGCCGCCCGCTTGGCGTTAATATAAAGAAAAACTGGGCTACTTTATTACGCCGTAACCGGTTTACCCCGGACTTTTAAAAATATATAAAAATAATATAGTAAGCGTTTAATAACGGTAATACGGTTCCGGTTAATTTTGTTAGCCGTAATATATAGGGAACGCCGAAAGGTTGCCGATAACGCACTCTTTTTTTTCTAAACGTTATAAGGTTCGGTTCGGTTTTTTTTTTTTTTTTTTTTCGTTTTCGGCGGTTTCCGGTAACGGTTTGTTAACGCGTTTAACTTTTAGCTTTTTCGCGGTTTCGTTTCCGTTTACGTTTTTATTTGTAATTTTACTTACAGATTTTCTATAAACGTTACCGGCTTAAACCGGTTTTTTCGGTTATATTCCGATAGATACCGATTAATTACCGAACGTTTATTATTGGCTTAGGTTATAAGGTATTAATTTAAGGTAATAAATGCGATTCTTATTAAAAATAGTTATTATTATTATTATTTAGTTAATAAACAGGTTTTAATATTATAATTTATTTTAACGTTAATAATAATTATAGTTAATTTTACGTCCGTATTCGGTATTTGGTCGGTATATTATTACCGTTCGGTTTTATTTTAAATGTACTTTAATTAATTTGATTTATATAAATATTTAAACGGTTAAAATGTTTAAAATCTTTTTTCGTATTCGTTTCATTTTCTATAAATATATTTTAATTTTTTTTGTATACAATAAATATTTATTAAAAGTTTGTTAAATGCTTTTTCGGTTTTTAAATGTTATATTTACCGGGTAATTTTTTTTTAATAAAAAACTTTTTTTTCTTGTAATTGTCCTTCTATCGGACTATATTTTTTTAATTTATTTTTATTATTCGTTTTTTAAATCGGGAAGCGGTATATAATCGGCAATTATTTCCCAATTATGTTGTAGTTTTAAGGAAAATACCGAGAATATATTATATAACAGTTAATATTTCGTAATTAAATAAATTTTATAAGTTTACAATTTTACTTATTTAGCGATTTTACCCGAATATACGTTAATATTAATTTTGAGTTTTTTTTTAATTTATTACGTATTTTTTTAATATTTATATATCCGTTAGCGAATTTATATATTTCTCATATCTTAGTTCGGAACCTATCGGGTATTTATTTTATTTACTTAGTTTTTATTATAATAATTTCGGAAATATTTTTTAACGTTTAATTTATATATTTAATTGATTTATTAATTTAGAGGTAATATACGGTAAATAATCGGCGTTCGGTGTTTTTTTTATAAAGCTTAATTTAGAATTAATTAATAAATAATATATTTCGATTGTTAATAATTTCCGATAAGGAACCGAATCGGTATTTTACTTTTTTATATAAAATACTAGTTAATTTTACGGTGATTAAGGATTTAACTGTAAATAAAAATAAGACTAATTTTATAAACCGGTCGACAATTATTAAAATAACGTTATATATACGTTTATCGTCCTTTAAATTAAGGGGTAACTTAATAATAAAATCTATATTTAACTTCTAAAACGGTTATTCCGGTAAAGCAAATAATTGTAACGTTTTATAAGGTTTATACTTAGGTTTTTTACTTATTTTCGGATATTATACGTTATATTATTTAATAAAATTTATGATTAATTAATTTAATAGTTTTCCGACTTTTATAACATTGTATTCGAAAATTATTATAATATTAATTAATTAATTATTAATATAATACGTATTACCACGAGATAATAAATTTATTTCGATAAAATACTTCGTTATTTAGCTTTATATAATAATTCCGTTTGATCTTAGTATTCTTCCGGGTTAAGGTTATAAATTCTTAAATTTTTAAATTTTTAATTAATAATTTACGGATTTTATTATAAAATTATTACGAAATTTTCGAAGTAAATACCGTTTCGTTTAAAGTTAATCTTTTTATTATTAAACGTAAAACGTATTATTTCGGTATAATCATTTAACGCTTTTATTTTTAATTCCGTTAACGTTTTAAAATTTAAATACCGTTTTTTTATTATATCGAGCTTTAATTCTTTTAACTGAACCTTAATAACGGCCGTAATTTAAGTTTTTTTTACCGTACGTATTTCATATAAATTGTACCGGTATACGGTTTCCTTTTTTCGATTTTTCGAAAAGTAGTTTGCAATCGTATAATTTAAGTTTTACGTTGTTTTAGTACGGATTTCGATTATTTAAATTTTTTTAATCTTATATTCGTTAATAAATTTAACCGTTAAAATGTTTTATACGGTTTTAACGAATTATCGCATCCGGCTGTACTTTTTAACGGTATAAAATAAGGTTGCCGTAAGGTATTTAATTTCCTTAAATAATTTGCCGATTAATCGGAATTTTTTCGTTGACGTAAAAATTTAATTATTGTAATTAAGTAATTTTTCTCCTTAAAGAAGACGTGACCGTGGAACTAAATTGAATAAATGGATAGATTATGTTATCGGTTGCTAAGCTTTATTAAACCCCAACCTTATAGCCCCTATCGACGACCATTCTTAACGGAATTTTGGACGGTTTTCGTAATCCGGAATAGCTGGATAAATTATCGTTCGTAATTTTCCTTATATCGATTTAAAAGTTAAACTTCGACGTTTTTAAATCCGTTATCGTTATTTTCCAGTTTTATTAATAATTTTTTTATAAGCCCGATATTTTTTAGTATAAATTTACGTAAAAACCAATTATTTCCGCCGTTTTAAATTAAATTGTATCCGAAAATTAAAAATAAAACTTAATTTTTTTCGAATAGGTTATTAATATCGTCGGAGGTATCGATATATTTTATTCGGCCGATTGTTTTATTTAAATCGGGTAATTTAATTAAAACCGTTTCCGTCGAGATTCCGGAAGTACGGAGTATTAGGACTTTATATTCGGACTTGGCCGGCATATTTTAGTTATTTTACTTAATAAGGGTTTAAAAAGCCTTAAAATTAATCGAGGTTAAAAAAAATAACTAGTTTGGAGTTTTTAGCCCTTTTTTCTAGCTAATATCTAACACTTTTAATCGTAAGATTAACGAAGGGTTATAAAGTAGCCATTTTATACGGACTTAAGGTTTACCGTAAAAAGCTTAATATTTCCTAAGTTATTATTTAAGATTTCCCTTACTAAACCGTAAAAGGCATAAGGTTTATCAGGGTCGAAATTTGTCGGCATTACGTAATTAACTTCGGAATAAGGCTTTTCGCAACCGAAATATAATTTATCGTTACCGTAAAAACTATTAATAATTACCGTATTCGAAAATATTAGGTAAAATATTTATCGTATTAATTATTAGTATAATTACTTTATGTCTTTAGCTCAGCCTGGATAATACGGCTTGAACCTAACGACCTTACGTAATTAAGTAATTTAAATATATAATTTAACCGTTAATTTAAACAGTTAAGCGGGTTGGTTTTCCCGGGTTAATGCTATATTTTAAACTTAAACTAAAATAGTTAATATATTTATCGAGCAAGTTTTTTTCGAAAATTCCCCGTTAATATAGCAATTATCTCTTTTAACGTTTAGTAATTAGTTAAAATTAAGAACTTTTACCTTATGTTTTTTAAATATTACCATTAATATTTTAAGCTTTTTATAATAACGAATAATTTTTATTAGTTTATTCTTTATTTAATTTCGGTATCGGAAGGTTTTCGTAATAAAGAAAATCCCCGGATATTAATTCGGCTTATAAAATTATAATAAGATATTAAATATAATTTTAGTAAACGCGTTAACTTTTATACCTATAAGCTTAATAAGGTTTTAATATTAGAAAATAATTATTTTTCGGAAGGCGGTTTTTAATTTTTCGAATATTTTATTTATCTTAATAAGTTAATCGAAGAGTTTTTTCCGGATTTCCCCTTTTAATAAATTAATAATAAAGGTAGGAATTTTCGAATAATAAGTAATAAATTTTTATAAATATTAATAAATTTTAGAAATACTTGGATATTATATCTTAATTTAAAAGGTTTTTATTTTTAGATCGTAATAATACGGCGGTTATTTACCTATATTTTTTCGGTATTAATAACGAATTTTAAAAACGAGCTTTCGGTCCAGAAAAATTTATATTTCGATAATTTATCGAATAACTAATATTTTCTTAACGTTTCGTAAATTAATCTGAAATATTTTATTTTATTTTTTTTTTTATCATCCGAAAAAAATATATTATCTTTTAGGTAAATAATATAAATCTAATCGATAAAACCGGTTAAGGTTTTATATATATAAACTTAAAAAATTACGAGAACGTTAGTAAACTCGAAAGGTATTACAGTATATTCGAATTACTCCTATTTCGTTCGGAAAGCCGTTTTTTATTTATCGCTTTTTTTTATCCGAATATAATAATATATATTCCATAAACCTAATTTTAACCAAACTTTAACCGATTTTAACTTATTTATTATTCCGGAAATTAATAATAAAAAGTATCGATTCTTTATAATAACTTAATTTAATAACCGGTAATTAATATATAGCCGTAAAATACCATTTTTCTAAGTATAAATAAAATAAAAGTAATAATTTTCAACTTTAATTTTTAAATTTACTTCGTTTTTAAATGTTTATAGATATATTTCTCGAATTTTCGCTATTAAAGTTCCGATATAAGGTAAATTAACTCCGTCAGCAGTAATTCGCTCAGTATAAAGTCTATTATATATTTCGTTTTTTAAATATCTAAGTAATTTTATTATTTTATAGGTTTTTTTTTTCGGTAAATTTAAGAATATTACGATTATTTCTAAGTTTTACAAAATTAACGACGTAAACCGATTTACCGGTAAAAGTTAAGTTTACGATTTTTTTGCCATTAATTTCCTTTAAACTTTTATAAATTTATTCGTATTTTATCGTATTTAATAATATACTTAATTTTCTTAATTTTAGTTAAGATAAAAGCAAATCAGGCGTTAACTACTTACGTTTAATTATAAAATAAATTTAACTAAACCGTTAAATATTTTAACGTTTATCCGTTATTTCGGTTTCGATTTCGAAAATTTTATAATATTTAATAAGAGCTTTATTCGTTCGGATTAACGTCGGTATATTAACGGTAACGGAACGGAGTTTATATTTCTTAATAAAACGTTTGTTATAAATATTTATTATTTTTTTAAAAATAATCACCAGGCCGTTTAATAACGGCCCGATACCGATTATCCGGCGTTTTTCGGCCGAAATAAGTTAAACGTACGCCTTTATTCCGGCGGAATTCTTTCCGCCATATTCGAATTATTAAAAATAATAAAGTTTTATACCGTAGCAGGTTTTTAACGTTTTATCGCCGCGTTTTTACCGTTAGGTTAAAATCAAAAACCATTTTTACGTTCCGTTTTATAAGTAAATCCGGTATACCTTTTTTTCCTATATTTCTAACAAATCGGGATATAATCCTTTTTGGAAAAAACGGATAATTCCCGAAACCGAACGGATTTATTACGGTTAAAGTTTATTCGGCGATACGGAAGCCTTTTCCGAAAAGTTTCGTCTTTTTTCTTACTTAAACTAAGTATTTCTAGACATTTTCCTTTCGTTAAGTTATTACCTTAAAACGTATTTAAATATATCCGCTTATTTTCTTTTTTACTTAGCTCGTAATATTTAGCCTTAACGTTAAACCGTGTATATATAATCGGCTTTCGTTAAGATATTAAATAAACGTTTAAACGAAACTTTTTACTTAAATATTTAAATTTTTAAAAGTTATTATAAACGGTAATAAAAATAATACGTTAACTTGAGGTATTTTTTTTTAAATCGATAATACCGTTTTCAACCTTTAATAAGTAAATTTTCTAAATTGTAAAAAAGTTCATCGACAACTTATCGCCTTACCTAAACTTTTTAAAAATATTTCGAAATATTTAATCCGTATATTTAAAGTTAAAATAACTTTTTTTTAAAAAGAATTATAATTTTTTTAACCTAAGTTTTTTAACCGTTTTTTATATATTATTGTAATAGGTTCGTTATTCCGATTGTAAAAAGTTTTTTATATTATTTATTACTTAATAAATATATATTATATCCGGTAACCCGGATCCTTTAATAACACTAATCCGTTTTATAAATATAATTTAATTTTTTCGTTTTTATATCGAAAATCACTTATTAAATATTCGCCTCGGATATTTAAACAGTTCCGAATAATATCGTCTATATTATCGGTAATATTAATTCGTAATAATTTCGATTAAACGGTTACGTTCCTACCATTTGCGTTCCGCTTAATCGGTAAAAGCTTTTCGTTTTGTTTCGAATTTAACGTATTTTTACCGGATCTTTTTATAAATACGTAAATCTTTATTATAAAAAATAGGTTATATCTTTAACAATATTTTTAACTTATACCGATTTACCGGTATCCGGTTGCGATTAAATATATTTCTCGTATCTATATCGTCGGGTAACGTTTCTCGGGTATAATTACGCGTCGTATTTCAAACGTACTTTAACTTTCCAGCGGTTTAGTTTTTTTCGATATTTTATATATAATTAGCTGCTATAGGCTAAATTCGGTTACGTATCGATTTATTTTTACTAATTGTCGTATTATTTTTTTTTTAAAAAAAATAAAGGGTATAATTATAAAAGTAAAGTAATAACTAAATAATAAAAAATTATTTTAAAAAGTAAATATGTTAATAAACTTTTATCTAAGTTGTATATATTATCTAAATACGGTCATTTGTAGGTGTATATATAGGTCGGCGACTAGTCGCCGAGGTTCTGCCGTATCTCTCTGTTTCCTTATAAATAATTTCTAAAATTAAATTATACCGTTATTTATTATTATAATAAAAATATTACCTTAAGTTTTAACTGTATAATAACTTATAATTAATAAGTAATTAAAAAGTTATGTTAAATAATAATAATTTAATAGCGAATTTATTAAATTTAAAATAACTCTAATATTTTATTTAATATATTCGAATACGTACCAAAAAATCGAACCTTTTTTTTTATTTTTAATGGTTACGAAAATTATTATTTAATAAAATTCGAAAAATATTCCGTTAATTACGATATTATTATCCTTTACATATCCGCGTATTTTTCGTATAAGTTTTACTTTTTTAATTTTTTTTAAAAACGTATTTATTTGTTATATATCGAAAATTTAATATAACGTTATTATACTTATATTAGTAAAAAATAAATCCTTACCGGCTTTTACGATACGTTTAAAACTATTATAACATCCGATAATATCAAATCCGGATTTTCGAAAGCTAGCTTTATTTTATTTAATCTTAATTACGTTTTTTTCGCATGCGAAATTTTCTAGTTATATTTACGCCGACCGTCTCTCCGTTAACCTCCGCCGGTTTTATTCGTTCCTTATTTACGAAAACCCTTAAAAATATTAAAAAAGTTATAAAATAAGGACGTTATTTACAAAAAAGGATTAAAAATTACTAAAGTAACTTGCCGATAAAAATCGTTAAATCGGCAAGTTTTTTAATAAAAAATAATTTATTACTTTTATACGAAATTATTCTTTTTCGAAAAAAAGATACCTAATTATACGAAACAAACTATATCTTAAGCAAACGTCGAAAGACCAAAAATAAACGTCTTTAAAAAAAAAGGATATTTACTATATATAAAAAAATAAACTCTTCTAGCCGAAAAAGAAAATATCGCAAAAAGGGTAAAACTAAGGAACGGAAATATAACGTTTACGGCAAGCCCGGATATAATACGCGTATTTATAAAAAAGCTATAAATATATCTAGCGAAAAGAAATCCGATTAATTTATGTTATTTAATATATTATATTTAATTAATTTAAATTTTTTGTAACGAAGTACCGAAAAGCGGCTTATAAGGTAGTTTAGCTCGCGAGGTAATATAGTACGTTATATTAAAAGTTTTTCTATATTTTCGTAATAATTTATTTGAAATAATTATTTTTCAACGGTACTTAAGTTTTCGTTTCGATAATTATTTATATTATATTTTAAAGGCGATTAAATTATACTAAATGCATTTTTGGTATTATAAAATAAGTTTTCTTAAATAATTATCTCTAACGGAAAAAGGTTTTAAATTACAGGTTCGGTTTTAACGTTTTCGTTTTTATTTTTAAAAAAGATTCTTTTTAAAAAAAAAATTACTTTTCGAAATTATAATCTTAACATTTTTTTAAGTACTCTAGAATTTCTTAAAATAATAATATCATTATTATTTTTTACTATTATTTTATTAAAATATATCACGGGATAATATTTGATTTATTTCATTTTCGTTATTTTCGTTTTAAACGATTTATAATATATAACGTTAATTTTATAATTTAAATAGTTTAAAATTTATTAGAAAGTTTATATTTACGAAATTAACATATTAATTACTTGGAAAACCATTTATATAAAAATATAAAAATATCAAGAATTTTAAAATATATTTGTTAATAATATTATTAACTTATGCAAGGTCGTTAAGTTCAAGCCGTATTATCCAGGCTGAGCTAAAGATACGAAGTAATTACATTAATAATTAACACGATAAATACTTTACCCAGTATTTTCGAACACGGCAACTATTAATGGTTTTTACGGTTAATATTATTAACTTATAAATTTATAAAAGAAAAAAACTCGTTTAATAATAATTTTAAACTATTAATACCGTTTACGATACGTTTATTTACCTTTGTTTTAATTTCGAAATTTTCGGTTTATTTATTATATTTAACCTTTATATAAATATATAAGTTTTTTTAAAGAAAATATAAACTATATTGCAAAATATTTTCGATTAAATTAATAATTACTACTTTAAATCTTTTTCCGGGTATTATTTAAAACCTTTTAAAAAAATACTTATTTGTTAAAGAGCTTTTTCGTTATATTTATTCGGCCGTACCGTTTTATATTTTTCGAAATTTTATCCAATTTTAAAATCGCTTTATAGATTTTTATACGGACGGTAATTCGGCGAGATTTGTACCGTTAAATATAATGCTTTTTATAGTAACTATTTAAATAATAATAAAAATAAAGTAAAAAGATATTTATAACTTTTCTAAAAATGAAAATAACCGTAATAACTTATATCCGTTCAAATTTAAGATTTCTCAATTTTAATATATATATATATATATATATTTAAATATTCTTAATTTTTTACTATTTATTTATATTAAACTATAATATTTATAAATTTAAAGCTCACTATTAAATTTAAATTCGTTTTTTTAATAAATCATTTTACTTAAATGGTAACCTTTTAATACATTTAATAATAATTAAAATAGACTGAATTAGTAAAAAATATATTATGTTTAATAAATCCTTTTCTAAATAAAATAAAATATTTTATTTTAAATTTTAAACTTTTATTAATTTTTAAATAATAAACTTATTAAAATCTAATTTATGAATTATTTTATTTTAAAAATACTAAGATTTAAAATACTCGATAATAATATTAAAGATAATATTTAGGTTACGTTAGAGTAAATATTAAATCTATTAATAAGGAAAGAATTATAACTTTAAACTTAATATAAAAAGGTTAAAGTAATAAAGACGTAATAATTAAAAACGTTTATAAAAGGGAGGTAGTAAGTTATAAAGTTATTACGTAAATACTAGAGGAATTACGTATAATTTTAAAAAGTAACGTATATACCGTATATATAAAGGCCTAAATAAAAAAAATTATAAACTATGCTTATAATTATAAGACCTTAATAATATAAGTCGGACCCCCTTTACGCTCTACTCTCTTAGCGCGCTACGATTTTCTATATAAAATCTATAATATCGCGCATTTATAATTAATTAACTAAAATAAATATAAATAAACTCTTACCTATATAAGATTATTTAAAAAATAATCAAAATAATATATTGTTTATAAATTTTATCTTTAACGTTAACGCTAAGAAATAAACATTTAAATGTTTGAAAAAATATCTTAACATTTTCCTAAATAAATTATTATTAAATTTATTACAGCATAAAACTTTAAATAATTAATTGAAAGAAATAGAAAAAAATATTAAATTATAATATAATATATACTATTATAAACGAATATTAAATGTTTAGATTATACGGTAATATTATTTTTCGTTATAATAATATTTAATATTATGATATTATTTCAAAGTTTAATAAAAAAAAGTAGACCTCGTTTTCCCTTTTTATTAATAACTAATTAAATAAAATACATATATATAAAAACTGGATTGCATTATATAATTCAATATATTACAAGGTCGTTAAGTTCAAGCCGTATTATCCAGGCTGAACCAAAGATACGAAATAATTATACCAATAATTAACACGATAAATACTTTACCTAATATCTTCGAATACGGTAATTATTAATGGTTTTTACGGTAATAATAAATTATACATTTCGGTTACGAAAAACCTTATCCCGAAGCCGATTGTTACGTAATGCCGATAAGTTTCGACCTTAATAAACCTTATACCTTTTAACTAGTTCGGTAAGGGGAATTTCCTGGAATATAATAACTTAAAAAATATTAAGCTTTTTACGGTAAACCTTAAATCCGTATAAGATAGCTGCTTTACGACCCTTTACCAGTCCTACGACTAAAAATATTAAATATCAACCAGGAAAAAAAGCTAGGAACTTTAAATTAGCCATTTTTAACCTCGATCGATCTTACGACTTTTCGAATCCCTATTAATCAAAATAACTAAAATATACCGGGCAATTTCCATTATAAGATACCGGTATTCCGTAACTATAAAATTTTTACGGAAAACGTTTTTTTAAGGTTCTTAAACTTAATAAAACTTTAAAACGAACTAAAAATATCGACACCTCCGTCGATCCAACCGATTTTTCCTAAAAAAATCGGATTTTGCTTTTAATTTTCGGATACGATTTAATTTATATAAATAAAAACAATTAAAAATTAAACGACCTTATAGTAAAAAATATCGACCGTATGGAAAAATTACTAAGAAAACTGGACATAGGCGGTAAAGGACTTAAAAACTTCGAAATTCAACTTTTGGCTCGATACGAAGAAAATTACGAACGATAATTTATCCGGCTGCTCCGGATTACGAAAACCGTCCAGAATTTAATTAAGAATAATCGTCGATAAAGGCATAATAAGGCAATCTGTAAAAAGGTTAAAACTTAGTAAAACTTAATAACCGATACCATAATCTATCCATTTATTTAATTTTATTTCACGGTCACGTCTCCTCTAAGGAAAATAATTCAATATATTAATATATATTAAAAAGATTATTTATCCCTTTTACTAATAATTTAATTTATAAAAGTAAAAATATTACGATTTTAATTTTATGCTAAAAATATATATAAAATCGAACTTTCTACTTTTTTCATCCGTTATAAAACAACTTAGCAATTGCGTAATTTATAAATAAATTTAAACAATTTAATTAGTAAATTTTTAATTAAATTCGAAAACTTCTTATTTCTACTATTTCTATTAGATTTATAATAATATTTTAAAAATATAGCGATTTCGGCGATTAATATAGGAAAATAGTAGCGCGTTAGGGGGGTATAGTATAAAGGGGGTCCGACTTATATTAAACTATATACGATTAAAAGAAAATAATTTATTAACTTAACCTTAAAAACTCGTAAATAAAAAATCAAAGTTATTAAACCCTTTTAAATATATATAATTAGTTATAACTAAAAGAAGCCTATACCCGTAATGTATAAATTAATTTCCCCTAGGTTATTAATTAAACGAAGCCATGGTTTAGCTCTTTAATCGCTTTCAGCTAGGTCTGATATCGGAGCGTGTTAAGAAGTTTAAGCTTAAGTTCTATTAGATATAAAGGATATCAATTGTGTTGTTATATTAGGCTAACTTACGTATATTTCTCGTATACGTACAGCTTTTATATAGCCTAGTAACGGAATATATATCTTCCGATTAAAGGGAGCTTTTCCGTATATAAAGTACGTTTAGTATCCTTTGTTAGCTAATATATCCTTTTAACGCCTTAAAGTATTTATAGCGTTAATTGTTATATATTATTACTTCTTAAAGCTATAGCTTTCTATTCGACCTTTTTTCCGGCGATTAAATCCTTTTGATTAGCTAATTTTTCCTTTGAAATTACTTACAGGGTGTTTTTCCGCTGCTTAAAGGTTTCCGTGATATTTATTAGTTTTAATTATTTTTTAAAATGTTTAAACGGTTCGCGTAATAGGGTTTTAGTTAGTTTATCAGCTAGCATATTATTTGTAGGCGTATAGTTTATTTTGATTAAGTTTTTTTTTGCGGTTTTTCGTAATTAATAGTTATGTATATTTACGTATTACAGTTTCGTTTGTAATAGGGCGACGTTAGCGTTAATAAGCCGTATAATCTGTTAATTATCGTATTATATATTTAACGGTTTAATATCTAAGATAACTTTCAGCTTTTTAATTAGTCGAAAGCTAAATAAAGCTTTTTTTACAGCCTGCGTAAGGGATAATAATTTCGTTTTTGTTATAAAAGTAATTATTATGTTTTACTTATTCGCCTATTATTTTATTACTTTTTTAAATAGCTTTATAACGTAAGTTTAAAGTTTTTTCGATCGACCGTATTGTCCGTAAAAAAAATGTTACTCCAGGTATTTAACGAATTTTCGTTTTTAAACTGTAACGTTAACGTTTTAGTTCCGATTAAGTATAATATAACTCGATTAATAATTTTGTAATATGCGTCGTTAGGGTTTAGGTTAAAACGGGCAAGTCGGGATACGGTAAAGGATATATCGGGTTACGTATTAATTGTTACGTAAAGGATAAAATCGATTTTTTTTTAGTATTTATTAATAAAGCCTAAATAGGCCAGATTAAGATTCGGCAATAGTTTAACGTTAATTATAAGCGTTTTTAAAAGGTTATTTAGGTTTTTTTTAAAAATTAAGTTAATTAATTTATTTATAAAGTCGGATTAGGATAATTAGATTTTTTTGTTAAGTTTGTTTTTAATTATTTCGATACCGAAAAACTATTATAAGTCCTTATTTTCTATAAAGGTGTACCGTTCCCGTATTTGCTAAATTAACTGATCGACGAAGTCTTGGTTTTCCTTACGATATACGGTAACGATATTATCCATAAAGAAAAAGATAAAAACCTTTTAACGAATAAAATAACAAGGTTTATAAGGAACGGGGTTAAGTTCTAATTTCTTAAGCGTTCCGGTAAAATTTTTCTACTATAATAACGGCAACTCCCGTAAGTTATATAAAGCTTTTCTAATAAGGAAAATTTTTCTACGTTAGGGATACCTTAAGGGCGTTTTTATGTATATTTCGTAAAGTAAATTAGCGTTAACGAAAGCGTTAATAACGTTATATTGTTTAAGCTTTAAGTCGAACCTAACCGTTATAACGATTAAAGCTTTAAACAATTTTCCAGCTAAAGTAAATACGTATATATTACTATATACGTTTTTTAACTGTTAATCGCCTTATACGATAAAACGTACTTTGCATTTTTGTAATTAATTATATTTATTAAACTTATAAACGTATACTTATATATATCTTAAAATTTATTTTCCTTTAGCAGAAAATTAATTAATTATTTCTTAAGATTATATTTTTTTATAATTTTGTAAATAAATTTTTTCGGTTTTACGAAATATCCCCTTTAACGGATATATATTTAGCTTTTTATAGCCTTACGACGGTAACGGTAAATTACGTTTATATACCCGGTTTTGTAATTTTAATATTTTTTTATATGCTAAGGTATTATTATTTTTCCGATTAAAATAATGCGTATTTCGGGTAATTAATTTTTTAAAATTTCCGTAATTTACCGGCCGGTTATCGTACGTACTTATAAAAAGGGTTAAACTTTTTATATTAAATACGGTTTTTTATATTTTGTATTCGTTTTAAATAATATTTTTTTGGTACGGAATATATGGGGGGCTTACGTTTATTACCCATAAGGTACCTTTGTTTTTTACTGTTATTTTGGGTTAAATAATAAAAAAAAAATTTAAGGTTATTTTTATTTTTTCCGTTAACGTAATAATCGTAACAGTTATTAAGGTAAATACTAGTAGCGGTAATAGTTTAGGAAACGGAAATAGTTCGAATATAACGGTCGTATAAAGGTAATCAGTTTTTTGCGAATAGGTTTGTTTTTCCTTATCCCGTATATTTTTTACGCTGGTATTTTTTTAAAATTATTTTTCCTGTTTAACCGGTAATTAAATTATTCCGTTTAAGTTTTTATTTTTTTTTTTTTGTATATAAATTAAATAGTTATTATTTTAATTAAGTATTTTTACCTGTCGGAATAACTTTTATAATTTTTTTTTTGTTACGTATAAAAAGTTATTTTTTAAGTTTTTAATATTACCTAAAAAGGTAACTTTTTTGTTAAATTATACGTTTCGAATAATAACAACTTTATTAATTAACGGATTTTATATTTCGTAGATATTCGTAAATCGGTAACCGACTAGGAAATTAATTTATATTTTAAGATTTAGTTTTTAAAATTTCTGTTTTTTTTTTATAGCTGTAGTTATTATAACATAAGCTATATAGCTATATATTTACAAGTAAGCTTGTTAAGATTTCCGATTAAGCATTATAACACCGTTTTTATACGTTAGGTAAATATAATAGATTTTATATAGGCTTTGCCAAAAAAGTACGTATTTAAAGGTACGGTTATATAGATATACTATTATTTTAAAGATATATACGATTAGGAATAAAGGTAATTTAACGTTATTTTATATTATAGTTGTTTTTTTTTAATTATACCCTTTAAACGTTTTATACCCCCGTTTTAGGCCTGGGTATACGGTATTAAAGGCTTAAATCTAATACTTAAAAAAGGCGATTGTAATATATTTCGAAATTAGTAATTTTTTAAAATTTCGTTATTATATTCGATTACTTGTAAAAAAATTTTGTCCTGGTTTTTTAGGATTCTTAAAAAGTATTTAAACGTTATAATTAATATATTTTGTTGTCGGTTTTTAAAATAAATATCCTAGATAAAACCTAAGTATTTGTTAATTGTAAATATAACGTATCTATATCCTTTAAGATTTTTTTCGAAATTTATAAAGTCGATAGCGATTTTTTGTTCTAATCGGGAAGCTTTTTCCTTTAATTTGTGGTATATTTACTTTCTGGCTTTCGTTTTGTTATATATTTAATATTCGATTATTATAAGACTTTTTAAGCGTATTCCTTTTATATAAAACTATAACTAGGTGATTATTTCGGGCTTAAGGTATCTTAGTTTTAAGTGCTATATAGTACTGTTACCGGTCCGTAATAATCTTGTTATATATAAATTAACGTTACGTTTATCAGTTACAAAAGCTATATAGGTAATTATTACGTTGATATTTTCGATAACGAATTAATTAAATTTGTTTATTAACGTAATAATTACCTGATTATATTTATTTCGGATAAAATTATTAATTTTTCGGTTATTTTATTAATATTTTTTTTTCCGGAGCTGCCGGAAAAATATTAGGTTATATACAAAGTTTTCGTAATAGGTTACGTTATATAAACGTAACGTTTTTGTACCGCTAAGATTTCGAAATATTACGTTAATTTTTTCGTATTTTTTAATCGGAACAAAATTATTACCTACGTATATTCCGTTATTTTATACGGTTTGTCTAAAGTTTAAAAACTTGTTAATAAAATTAAAAATATATATCGTAAACCTTAAATCCAAAATAAATAAATTTTTTAAAGGGTAAAGTACAACGTTTATCGTATTGCATTAATTAAAGATTAAAAAATACGCCAGGACCCGTTTTATTCCTTTTAAAAATTAATTTATTTCCTGGGTAATTATTTTTTCTATGTTTTTCGATAAGCAGTTAATTTTTTCCTTTAAAAACTAATTAAAGAATATCCGGCCTTAGATATATGTTACTATTTTGTCGTTAAAGCGGAAATTTGCCGGGGTTTTGCTAGGGAATACGTAATAGCATTAAGAAAGCTTATAAAAGGAGCTTAAGTACGTTTTATAACGGGTTCCTTATATATTTAATTTTTAACGCTTTCGTTTATTACCGTTTCGGTCCGAATAAAAATTTTTATAATTTCCTCGTTTTAATTTACGCCCTGGGGTTTTTTTTCGCGGTTAAAAGTTATCTTTGGTTTTTTTTTTAATTAGGATTATTTTAATTAAAGGGGTTTACGTGTGTTCCGTAAAAGGTCGGAAACGTTACCTTAATATTTTTCGATATAGGTTATAAATAGCTTGTGGTTTAATAATTTAAGAGGTTAACCGTTACTTTCTAATAATTAATCGTGCCGTTATTAATTTCGGCCTTTTTTATTATCTGCAACGTAATTGTTTAAATCCTTATAATAAATACTAATATTATACATAAATTGTTAACTTATACGATCGTTGTTTTCGTTTTTAGGACTTTATGTTATTATTCCTGGGTTATGATTTTTTGTTACTTTACGATTTATTCTTTTAGCTTCTTTATTAATTTCGAAACTTATTTTAGCTTTTCGTAATATTTTCGTTAAATATTAATTAGGAACTTACTGTTGTACATTTTGCCGGATTTAATTAACTTGGCGTATTATTTTTATAAATTTTTTCCTGGGAAAAAGTTTGTTTTTTTAATCGCTGGAAATATTAACTCTAGGATTTATTTTATAAGGTCGTTATTACTTTTTCGGAAAATATCGTATTTATAATCCTTGTTACCTTAGCTAGCTTAGGCCTTTTCCTGGCTCGTTTTCCGATTTTTTTAAAGTTACTTAAGTACCGCTTTATAACGTTAATAATTAACCAATTAAATCCCAAATACCCGTAACGAGCTAGCGAAGCCTAAGTTATAATTGCGCGAAAATGTTTTCGTTTAGTAAATTTATTTTTTCAGAAAAACGAAAATTTATAATAACTTAATAATAAGATATTTTCTGTAGTTATATATATATTTTTACGATTATTTCGATTATGGCTTATTATTGATATTATTTTGGTTTTAATTAGGACCTGTTTGTTATTTTTAAACCTTAACGTATTTATTAATTACAGCCCGAACTTATCGCGTTATTTTTGCATTTTTTAAAATACGACAAATCCGAATTTTTTTAGTTTTATAAAGTTACGCTTTTAAAACAAAATATATATACGTATATATTAAGTTTCTGGTATTAATATAAAGCAGTTAATATAACGTTTAAAAACTTTATTCGTAATTGGATTTTTTATAATAATATAAGCCGACCATATAATTCGATTATTCGAATTAACCGGTTAATTAACGTATTAAAAGAAAAACGAATACGTAATAAGTTATTAATATATAAAAATTGGTAAAAGTTTATAATTTTTGTTAATTAAAACCTTTTTATACGAAAATATTACAATATATTATATAATAAGTTTATAACTTTTATAAAAAGCCACGAATTCCGTTATTTCCTGGAAAATTTATTATTCGATATTAATATAATCCATATTATTTTAAATAAAAATAAACAATTTATAAAAACGCTAGTTTTTAACTAGTTTAAATTTTTGAACCAAATAATTATATACCTAAGGAAAAAATAATAATCGTATGGTACGAAACGGAAAACAAAACGGTTTCGTAATAATAACGATCCGGAAATTCTTATATATCTTTTTTTTATGGTTTTAATTATTTTAATTAAAATAATTTCTAAAATTAATAGCAGTTATTTGCTTTATTTATTAAGCAGGTTTTTATTATCTTTAAGTATATTACGGAATAGGATTAATATATTAAAAAAGCTAGGTATTTGCAAAAATTATTATACGTTAAATAAAGATATAAACCGATCGTTAAAAAAAGTTAAAATAACCGTATTAATTTTTTTATAATAATACGGTTCTAATTAAGATAAGTTATGTTTTATTACCAGGTATAATAGGACGATATCGTATTTTAATACGATAATTTTAATATTTAAAATTATATTCGTAATATAACGTTTTAATACGGTTCCGTTATACGGAATATTATTACCGTTTTTACCCGTTATTATAATCGTATTCCTAAAAAAAATTAAAATAATTTATATTCCGTTTTAATTAATATTATAAAATAAAATAATTTTACGAAATATTATAATAATATTTAATATTACTTAATATTTTCCGTTAATTCGTAATTAATATTATCCGAACTTTATTTTTTACTTTTGTTAATACGTTTTATAAACGTAATAAGTAAAAATCTCCCGGTTTTCCTAAATTAAAACGTATACCATATAATAAACGCCGTTCGATTTCGTTAAATATAATTAATAAAAATAAAGGTATCATTAACGGTACCTATAACATTTATTAAAAAATTTTCCAAATAATATATAAATTTAAAAAAAAAAATTTTTATTAGTTTTCGAAATATTTTTATCTTATTTATAAAAATTAAAAAATAACCAGTTATATCCGGAAAATATAAGTTAATCAAACCAAAACAGCCGATTTATATAATAAGAAACGGTAATTCCTTTCCGTTCCTACTTTATTTTATATATAAATAAATTTCTTATTTACATTTATACGTACTTATTAACTTAATAATATAAACGGAATATATATAACGCAAATAACCTTAAAAGCAAACCGTTAATTTTTAAATAAAATAACGCAATTATATTAAAAATCGCCGAAATTTTACTTACTTAAACCTTTTATCCTTTATATACATAACGTTTATATATTCGCGTTATTCCTGCAAAAATTACGTATCCGATACGAATTACTTATAAAAAAAACGTTTAGCATATACGGAACTACTAAAAATACCTCGATCGAAAATTTTTTTTCGAAAATGCAGCTTACCGAATTTATGGAATATATATACTCCCGGTTATCTATCGCCAAGTTCGAAATTATCGCGTATAATATAATTTCTAAATATTTTAATTACGCTAGATAAATAAAAAAAGTATTATAAAATTCTAATTAAAACGCGTTAATAAATAAGGATTTTTCCGACGAAAATTTTTTGTTATTATTTACTAATAATACGTTACTTAATAACATAAATAACTTAACGAACAGCTTGTAAATGTTTCGTTTTTTAACTGGAAAATATAACTTATTTATGTTATTTTTTAAGCGGTACGGTTTTAATTAAAACGTACCGAATAAAACCTTTTTATCAAATAACCGTAAAATTGAAAATATCTTTAATACGGAAAATATTTTATAAGGCGATAACTTTTTCGATTTTATTAAAAATAACAACCAACCGTTAATCGATACCGTTTTTATTAATAAAAAATTCCAAAATTATTACCGTTTTTTTTTAAAAACCTAAATTTATTTATATTTTTCGTATATTATACGATATAATGACGTTAATTATATTAAACGGTTAATACCGATATTATTATTCCTTTTTTATAAGGCCGGCTAATTTAATTACGGCAAAAAAATGCTTTATTTCGACTGGATATTACGTTTTACAGTATTAAATTAAATATTTATTAATTCGATCTTAATATTAAATCTAATTTTAATAAAATCCAGGAAAAAAACATAAAAAGCATTTAATTAAAAAGGCGAATATTATAATTTATAATTTACTAATAACCTCCGCTAGTCGAAAAATAATATATATAACGTTAATACTGTATTTTTCCGAGATTCGTTTTTAATTAAATATCCCGTTTCCTTATAACGCGAATTTTATATCCGTTATACTTTTTCGCGAAATAGGCGTTACGTTATTCGGAACTTTCGTAACGAAATCCTTAAACGCGCTTATTTTTTATTTCGTAATTTTTAATATATTAAGAAATATTTATCTTAGTTTAAAGGGAATAATTGGAAATCCGAAAATATTTTGGTTACCGGCCGTAAAGTTATAAAAATTAAACTTATTAATTTTAATAATACCGTACCTATTGCTGGCGACGAAGGTAAATTTAATTAACTAAATACAGCAAAAAACGAAAATTAATTTGTAAATAATTTTAACGTAATTACTTAAAAAACTTTTAATACCGAATTCGTTAAAAATAATTTAATTTCGAATAACCGTAATATCTTATATATAGAAAAAAGTTATAATCTTATAATGCAAATTATAAATAACTTAATAAACGGTTTTAATTAAGGCGGTCCACCTTTATCGTTATCGTCGTTAAATAAATAAAATAAGGATTTATCGAACGAAAACGAATTATTATTATAACTTTTTATCTTTTTGCTATTTTTATATTTTGTTAAAATTAATACGGGGATTTTATTATATTTTTAATATTAATATAACTAGGTATATTACGTAATTTTAATTAATTACATCTTATTTATATATTTTGTTTATAATAATATTATATAAATTTTTCGTATTAAAATAAATTAACGTATTAATAATATCGTATTATTTATAACTAAATACATTATATAATTTCGTATTAACTTATGTATTTTATTTGCAATTAATTTATTAACTAACGTTTTTACGTATTTATTAAAATTTTTTCGTTTTATTTTGCCTTTTTTCGCGTATTATCGTAATTTATACATTAATAATTTCTTTTACATTTTCGGGACTTAAGATTTTATTCGTTTTAGGCGTAATATCTTCGTTTAAATCCTTTTAAAAATTTTTATTCGGATTATATAACAATACCGAATATTTAAGGATTACGTATAAATATTCCTTACTGCGTTTTTATACGCAATTTGCATACTTATCGCCCGTATAACCCCGTAAATTATAATATCCATCAAACGGTTATATAATATGTATTTCCTAGTTAATCGGCCCGGTTTATAAAGTTATAAATTTTTTTTCGTATCGTTTGTAAAATATTCGGTTTATATATTTTTTTCGCTAAATTATAAAAACCGTAATTAATCGAAAATCCGTAATTAATTTAGCAATTTAATAACCTATAAAGCCGGTATAATCCGTTATAACGTAAATTTTATTTTGCCGGTTATTATTATTTAAAATATTCCGAACTATATTATTAATATTTAATATTTATATAAATGCTACGTTTTTATATAATAAAAAGTTCTATTTATAATATAAACCTTTCGTAATACCGTTAAGTTTGTAAATTTTAATTAATTGTAAAATTTTCCTAATTAATATATATTCCTATTAATGCCAAAACGTAAGGTATTTATAGCTTTTTAATTTTTCCTTATATTAATATAACCTCATAATATATACCTAATATTTAAAATCAATTACGTATAATATATACTTTCTGTAAGGAATATTTTATATCTTAAGATAATCGAATATTATATAAATAATATAAAGGCGTTTTGATTAAAACGAAACCGTAAAATACGTTATATTGCAGGTTTTGGTAATAACTTTTGCTATTTTTTAAATCGGGCTTTTATTATTTATTCTTAAAGTTATTTTAGTAATAATTACGGCTATTTATAAGATCGGCCTTTCGTTACCCGTTTTTAAAGTTATTTTAATAATAATTCCGGTTATTTATAAGATCGGGTTTTTATTACCTATCCGTAAAGCTATTTTTAAAAGGTATTACTAATAAATTTAACTGCCTTTTTTTATTTAGCCGGGAATTTAAAAATTACTGGACTTATTTAACGTTTATTATTTAAAATATTATTAATAGCTGTATTTAATATATTATTAAATATATCGGTACGGTTATTTATATCCCGTATTATAGTAAGTATATAAAGATATATATTATAATAAAGATTTTAAATATTAAATAAAAAAAACGGATTAATAATAATTATTATATTATAAATAAATTAAATTTAAGTATTATAATATAATAAAATATAAAAAGGTATATAAAGTAATTATAAAGTAAATAATAATAAAGTAAGTAATAATAATTATTAAATAACTATAGCAATTTTATTTAATATGTATTTAATTAAAGGAATTTTATAAATTATATTAAGTAATTCGTAATAAAGAAAAAAATATTATATAATTTATATACAGTTACTAGTTCCTTTTTTATATGTTATTATTTCGTTATAGGAAAAAATACTGTTAGCTTTAAAATTAATATTTAATAACCCATATAAATCTAGCTATTTACATATTTATAATTATATAATCTTAAAATTCGCATACATTTTAATCCTAATTATATATATTACTTTCGGATTTCCTTATAACCTATTAATTATCCGTAAGCTTCGTTTATATATTATAAATCCTTTTATATTTTATATTACTACTAATAATATACCCAAATACCATTTAACATACGAATTTTACTTTATCTTATACATTATATATTTTATATTCCCATTTTTAATCCTAATTAACCTAAAATAAAACCGGTAAATATATATTACCTCCAGGTTTTCTATATATTAATACTTTTTATATAATACTTAACATTAAACAGTTATTATAATAACATTACTACTATTTAATAAAATAAAATATAACGATTACGTCCGTAATTTATATAGTTATATAACAAGAAATTAAAATATATATAAAGATATAAATATTATCAGGTTAACTTTTAATATGATTTATATTAACTGCAATGTTAGTTTTCTTAAGTTAACCCTAATTACATATATTGTTTTTCTAAACCCTATACCGATTAAAAAATTATTTCTAATTACCGCTATAAAATTATTTAACAGAATTACGGTATTACAAGGTTTTAATAAAACGGAATTTATTAAGTTATGTTAAAAAACGTAATCTATTTACCGTTATATATACCTTAACGCATATTTTATTAACGATAATATCGGAATCGCACTTTAGTAAATATTTAAAAGCCTCGGTTATATATATATAACTTACGAAACGTTAATAAAAAACGCATTTATATATAATAATAGTTTCCAATATCCGTTTTTACCAAACCTAAAAAAAATAACAAAATAATATAAAGTTTTATTCGTTTTTTTTTATTATACCAAAATATAATAATAAAGTCGACGATACAAAAAATATAAATCACTGGATAATAAGTTTCTGAAACCGCGAAATAAATATTTTCCATATTATAAATTTAACCGGCGTTTATTTTTTAAAAACCCGTATAATTTAAGTTACTTAACGTTTTCGAATATTTATGTACGATAATAACTTACATAATATAAATAATATTAAAAATATAGTAATTTCGTAATCTTAATTAGGAATATAAAACCGCAATATATTATATAATATATATTATATAAACGTTATTTTTATAATATTAAGCGAAAGGAAAATCCGTAATTACAATTACCTGGTTAATAATTAAATAATTATGTATAAAAATTAAATTCGAAAATACCGTAATATATTCGGTATTAATCCCGAAAATTTTAATAATTATTTAAAATATTTTATTATTATTATATGGATATAAAATTTTAAAATAAAAAATTTCCAATTTTTATCCGGGGCCCTAATTATACCGACAAAAAAAAAACGGTATTAAAAAAAAGAAGGTTCGTATTTTTACGTATCGTTTATTTCGGATAACGAAATTTTAAAAACCGTAACCCGAGATACCGGTAAACCTTAAATCCCTGGAAAAAACGTAACGGGGTTTTAATTAAGATCCGTTACGAAACCGGAATCCTAAATATTTCGAACTAGTATTTAAAAAAAAACGGACGCCGGAATAACTATATACGTAATAAATAAATAATTTTTTTAATATTAACGAAAAATTATTTATATTATTTATTTACCCGTATAATCGATCCTTTATATTAATTAATTAACTTAAGCTAAGGTACTTTAAGGGTTGGAAAAAATAAAAATATTTTAAAAGTTAATATAACAAATTCGAAAAAAAGGACCGGAAAACAGGATTTAAAAAATTTTAATTCGGTATAATAAATTAAGGATTATAAATTAAAAAGGAATATTTGTTAATAACTGCGATAAATTCTAGTTTAAAACGCGTAATATATATATTCGTTAATTTTCCCAGTTTAAAAGGTCCATTACATATTTATTATAGCATATAATTAATCCGGATTAAAAAGAATTAATATTTATATATAACTTAACGTATTAAAAATTAGCGAAAATAACGAATATAATAAGTAAATAATGTTATTAATAACTTTAATTAATATTATATAAATATATATATTTATTACGTTTTAAAATTATAACGTTATATCGAAACCGAACGTATTTTTTTATTTTACATCTTAATTAAAGCTATTTAAGCTTCGTTTTTTACTTTTTAACCTGGTATTATAATTAATTTCCAACTGTTATTGTTATTATTATCGGATAAGTACCGTTTATTCTTAATGCGTAACTTCTTAATTTCGATAAAAATTATTATTTTAAATCCAATTTCCAATATATTATTTAAAACGTTAAGCTATATATTATTATGCTTTAATAATCCCGGCGATTCCGGTAACGATATAAAAATAAACGAATTATATAAATATAAATACGGTAACGAAAACGTAATTAATAAATTAAAAATATTAGGGAATAATAAGCTCCGTATTAATATTACAAATAACGGAAATAAAATAAATTCTTAATTAAAATCGTTTAATATACCGTAAATTACGTATATAATTATAGGCGTTATTATAACCGGGGTTACGATTTTAAATTATAAAAACGTATAAACTGTATATTAAGTTAATATTTAAACTACTAAATTTATTATTAAATTATTAGTTATTAATTTAAATCGGACGGTTATATATAATATATTTTAATTAAAACCCGGTATAGTTTATAATAACTTTACGATTTTTTCCGAAATTTGTTAAGTTTATAATACGGTAATAATTCGTAATTTATATAAATCGGTCCGAGGTATAAAAATATAACGCCTTTATTTTTAATTAAACGAATTATACCGTTTACGAAAAGTTTTCCGTATTTTCCGTAAAATAATAAATACGGCTTTTTCGTAAATTAAATATAACGCAAATAAAAAACGGTTTTTTAAAACGTTCCAATATTATTATTTATTAAATCCGGAAATTGTTTTAATTAATTTAATTACGTTTTATATTAGATAAAAACTTTAAACTTCGTTTAACTTTTTTAAAAACGTATTAAGTAAAAACCGTTTAAATTTAATAAAAATAAATATCTACTTTGCCTTTTTACTATTAAACGGAAATAACCGCATAAAAAATAACTCGTTCGTTTATTATTTATATTAGGATTTTATTATTTCCTAAATAACCGTTTTTAATAAACTAACTTTTAGTTATTTTTACGTAAATATTTTTAAATTTAAAAATTCGGGTATATAAATAAAATTAAACGTATATAAGTTATAATAAAGCCTAGTTAAAATAAAGTTATTAAAATCCTTTTTTAACATAACGGTTTCGTTTTTTTTAAAATATATTAAAATTGCTTTACGTACATATTTACCGTTAAATAACGTATATTATCAAAGCCTTATTTTCGTCCGGTTCCGCAAATTAACATTAATCTATTTCGGAAATTTACGGATAATAAAAATAATATCTGGATTAATCGAAAAATAAAATTAAAATTCGATAATTATCTCGTTCTAATCGGAATTATCCGCAATAAATTACGTATCGTTTTTCTTATTATCCGAATTTACTACCTCGATTTCTATTACGACCTTTATGTTTTTATAAGTAATACAATTTTTAACTTACCGGGCCTAAGTTTTTTTCGCTATTTTAACTTTTTTTGCAATAAATAATGCGGTTCTATATTTATTAAACGCTTAATAAAATATAAATAATATAACTTATCTATAGCTAATTATATTTAATCGTTTATAATTACAAATTATTCGATTAAATCGTTATTATAAATCCTTTATCGAAAAACTTTTCGGTATTTCCTATTATACCACTTAATTAATATCCGGAATATCCATATTTAATTTAAAAGTAACGGTAAATATAATAATACGAATAAAATTATTAGGCTTTTTTAATTTATTATATATACGAATTTAATTACCGTAAAACACTTTAAAGTTATAAAATTTAATAACCGCTTTTATAGCTTTCGATAAATACCCCCGGTCCGTTAATATTTTAATTAAATAATTACGGGTATTTATGGTTTTCGCCTTATTATTAATATAAATAATAATTTTAATAATAATACGCAAATTATCAAATTAAATTCTGGGGTTATTACTTAATAATTCGGAAATATCTGTTATTAAAAAATTTAAATACGTTTAATTCGAACGTTAACCTTTAAATATAAAAAAGATAATAATATCGATTTCGGGCAAATTAATATTAAAACGCCGGATTTCCGTCTTATAACCATATTTAATAAAACCGTTAACTTAACGAAAATTACCGTATTTCGCAATTTTTTTTTTTATAATATTACTGGCAGTTACTATATACGCAAATTAATATATATAAGTAAAGAAAATAAAACGTAAGTTATAAATATTAGTATATTTATGCCGGAAATTTTTTTATTTCGATAATAAATATACTTCGTCGATTATAACCAAACCATATTACCGTTCGAAAATAAGATTTAATATGGCAAATTAAAACTAATCGTTCGATACTTATTTAGGATTAAAAATAATATAATTATATTATTTAACAGTTATACGTTCGTATATTTCCGGATTAAATTTTTTCGTATTTATAAATATTAAAATAAAAATAAAATACGGTATTATTAATACAAAAATTTGTTATTTTTTAATTAACTTAATTAAAGGTATAATTTAAATAATAATTAAATCGGTTATTAAAAAAAAAGTTTGGATAATTAAGGACTTTTTAAAATTTATTTTAACGACGAAAAAAATATTAAATTTTCCGAAAACCAGATTATATACCGTATTTACTTACTTTTTCCGTAAAATACGGCTTTATCCGCTAAATATAATATTTAATATAAAACAAATAAACCGACGGCATAAAATTTTCGTAAAGTTATTAACCGTATATATAATATTGATATATAAATTTATAACGTTTATATCGGCAAGAAACCGGTAAAATTATCGGATAAAAATAAACGTTTTATTTTAAATAATTAAATAATCGAAAAATTAAAGTATTTATTTTAAATTTTTTAATATATTATTTATATTTAGCTAATTAAAACGGAAATATATATCGGAGTTTGTTATAAGCGATTTTAAGCTTTGTATATTATTATTTTAACTTTTAAGGTTATGTTATTATTATACTAACTTAAAAGGGGTAAAGGGTTATATTAAACGTTAATTGTAATTTTGGGCCATTTTTTTTTATAAAAATCTGGGCTTAATGCTAATTAGGACTAGATTTATATTAAAAGATAAAGATTTTAATTTTGCGTTAAATTATATAAGTTATAACGTTAAGGATTTCGTAATTAATATATACTGCAAAAATTATTATTAATAATTTTCTCGAATTTATATAAGAACACGTTAATCAAGGCTAAAAAATTATAACTTGCTATTAAGCCCTATTTTTAAGGTTTTGTTATTTTTGTAAAGATTTTTCTTAAAAAGGTTTAATTAATACATTAAACCCTTGCAGCTACTTCTTAACAGAAAGCCCTAGTTACGGCTGCGCCGCAGACGCAGTTACAACCTTAAAAATAAGGCCTGATTTTAGTAAGGTAAAATCCTTGTAAGTATATGCCGTAAAGCTTTAATTATAGGTTTATTTGTTTTCGGTCGTTATCTTAAGGGTATTCGTTAAGTAATTAATATAATCGATTTTTTCGTAAGTTTTTTTAAAGGATATAAACGTAATTAAAGAACCGCTTAAAGTATTAGTTCGTGTTATATAACGAATTCGTCGTTTTAAATACAAGGTTATATTAAGTTCTATTAGTTTAATAGGTTATAAAAGTAATTAATCAGGATCGATATAATCCCATATATCGAAAATATGCGCTTTAGCTTAGAATTTGCCTTTAAAGCGGTTCTAGTTTTTAAGTCCGTTATAAATAACGGAGGACGTTAACGATACCGTTGTTATTGTAATTAATAAAATATATTAATAGTTATTACTAATATACAGCTTATATCGTTTTAGTAACAGTTAATTAATTGATAATAATACGAATTAAACGAATAAAACTTTTAATTGTTAAATATAGGGGATATTAGTTGTGTTGTTATATTAGGCTAATTTACGTATGTTTTTCGTACGCGTACAGCTTTTGTATAGCCTAATAACGGAACATATATCTTCCGATTAAAGGGAGCTTTTCCGTATATGGGGTACGTTTAGCACCCTCTGCTAGCTGACAAGTTCCGACACGTATAACTCGAGCTTGAGATCCAACTTTTTTTCGCAAAACCCTCGGGCAGGTTTTATATTGAAATACGGATTATCCGGATCCATAATTGGTGTCGCTTTAGCTGTTTCCCATACCCTCGTAAGAAGACGGGTTGCTGTCTAAAGCCTGAGTGTATCGCTTAAGATGCCTCCGTGAACCTTCTCGTCCCGTAATACAGCGTTAAAAAGCGCATTCCGTCGGATTTTTTGGACGTAATGCGGCATATATTTAAATACGTATTTGTTAATATTCCTGCCCGAAAGAGCTGAATTTAAACCTACCGCTCCTGTTTGTACCGATTTCTAGCCTATTATGCCTTTACCCCACAGTATCGTCTGGTCGTTGTCCGAGGGGATGAATTGGCGATAATTCACAAGCAGAGCAGCGGTCGTTGTATAGTGGTGGACGCTGAGGAGGAATTGATATCTTATTTATTGGAGTTCCTTCTATTGGAGCCGAGATTGGTAGTCCGGATGCGTCCCTATCGATTTTCAGCCTTGTTATTGGCGCTTTTCATGACCTATTTATATTTCCGAAATATTGGTTCGTCCGAAAATCGAACCTGAACGTATAAATTCTGGGGGAAACGAGACCTGGCATACTCAGAACAGATAGATGGAGTAAACGGCATATACTATATCGCAGTGAGCCTCGTTATAATGGATATTTTTCCATTACGGCCACATACCTTTCTTCTTTGATAAGAGCACCGAATACATCGCTTTCCCGGCTTCAGACGAATTCGCGAATGCTTGCTGTTGATAGGAGAAATATCTGCGACAGCGACGTCCGGTTTAGAGATGTCGGCATCAGCGGAGGCATTAATGGGTGAGTTGACCCGGGGCACGTCAGAAAGGGTGTCGGTAACGACATCGCCAAGAGAGACCTTAATCTGAATGTTGGCTAAAGATACATCGGCAGGAAAGATATTGCCTGCGGACGCGTCGACGAGAGGGGCATCGACAGGGTGGTCGGTGAGTTGCATGTCGTTGATGGCGTCAATGTGGGAATTAGCTGTAACAGCATTCAAAGTGTAGCATAGTAAGAGGGCAACTTCCGCATCGCGGTGGTCATTCCAACAGTCGATTCTGCTATTTCGACGGTCTCCAATCCCTTTGCGAATTGACCAATGTACCGGCCGACAGTGTACTTGTACTGGCTGATTTGTTATAGCCCGCGAGAGGCGCTATTCAAGTAACGTAAATAGGATTAAAGTTAGACCCCCGGGGTTTTAAGGGGACGGCGAGAATTCCCTTAGGGGCAGTTCGGTTAACTTCAACATCCGATATTTGTGGGGAATCAACATCCTCATCAGCAAACCGTTCGTGACGTTCAAACACCAGCAATCTCCACATTTTTCTGCTGAAAATTGCTGGTTTTTCTTGGCACGCCCGGACCAATGATGTTTAATTATCATGTTGATTTTCCCCTACTTCAACTTCAACAGCTTCCGAACGGTTGAAACGGTTAATTGATAACATATGGACTGGATCGAAACTCAAATCAATAGGGACTTCAGCTTCAGCAGTTCCACTTCTGCCTTGCTGATTGACAGGGTTGGCACGGGCCTTAAAAATAATCTGTTGAAGTTAACCGAACTGCCCCTTATTACGAGATATTTTGAAACGTTTTCGAGCTCTAAAGATGGCACCCCCATCAACGCGCCGGCGTTTTCCCATACAAATCGTCAAAATCGCTATACTTTTAAAAACATTTTAAAATTCGAATAAAAATCGGAAAAATAAACGCTTTTTAAAATTTTAATTTTCTTTAAGGACGTTATACGATAAAAATATTTAGGAAAATATCATAATTACGTAATAATTTTTTTTTTTTTCCCGATATTCCATAAAACTTTTTACTATACATATTCTACCTATTTAACCCGATAAAGAAAAAAATACATAACTTTTTTAATAATATAGATATAAAAAAGAAATTTAATCTTTAATTATTTAAATACATATACTATAAGTATAAAATGTTATCTTTTATATATCTTTATTATATAATAAAATATAACATATTAACGAAAAGTGGAGAAAATTTTATATGGGAAAAAACATACTGCTTTTTAAAATTTTAATTACGTAACGAATATTAAAGATATATAAACAGAAATTTATATATATTTTAAGATGTTATTAAAGTTATTTTTAAAATTAATTTTAAAATTTTATCTTTTTTAATTACGTAGTTATTTAAAAATAAACCTAAAGGTTAAATCTTAACAATTTCCCATACAAATTGTATGGGAAAATGTTAAGGTCTAATTTTTACAAGTTTAACTCTTAATTTCGTAATAAAAATATTAATATTTTTAAATAATATTTTTTATACGGCCGTATTTAAGGTCCTTAATTATTAATCCGTTAACTGCTTTTTAATATTTATTTTTGTTAATTAATTATAAATATGCGATTTCGTTGATTTTGTATGGGAAATGGTGGCGCGTTAAGGGGGTGGGGCCTAGATAGGGTGGTCATCTTATGGTCTATTTCGATTCTAGCATTTAGAAGTATATAATAAGCCGGAATGGACAGCTAGCCTTTATAGGGGATGCATCGCTCCCATAGCGGTATAAGGCCTGAGTAGGCCGTGTTCGCTATAATCTGCGCAGGGTTTACTGCCCCGGAGCAATTATGCGTTGCGAGACATCATAATCCTTGTATGTAGACTAACCATTACCTAACCTAACGATATACGTCGTGCCTCGCTTCCCGGCTAAAGTCCAGCATATCACGCTTGCAGCAAATCGTCATACCACTTTAATTATCCAGGACTATGAGGCCCTTACCACTCTGCACGGTCAGGACCCCACTCCAAAACATCGACAAGTACGAAAACAACACTCAACTATAGCATGAATGCGGTCTACTCGGGAAGAGGGGCGATGTTATTCTACCCAGTCGACTTCCTGCTGCGGTTAACGCAAGCGCAGCCATACAGCGAAGCCCCCACCACTTGTGGTTTGTCTCCGTCGGAAGCTCAGGAAGCAACATGTTCAGAAGTGTTCGCGCCGACAACCTTCTCCCTCAGGAACATAGCATATCTCAGATACGAGACTCCACCCTGGAGCTTCGACATGCCGCCGAACTCTACGATGATGGCCTTCGAAATCACCAATGGGGCTAACGGGATAACGACGGGTTGCAGTCTCCAAAACGTGATGTACAACGGCCAGTGGCCGGACGACAGTGATTACTGGTATCCCTGCGCAGACCGCAATTTGTACATCGATGGTCAGGATTTCTTGGTAAGAACGAGCGCGCAAATCTATTGGGATTCCTGGGGCATCGCGGTAAACCAATCATGGACTTGTGACAAGAGGTGTGTAGCCCTTAAGCCCTGTTAATGGGGACTTAGCATCTCGAGATGAAGTTATACTGACCTTTGCCGTGGTCGTCAGGGGATTGATAAGGCACATGTCTACTGCCTCACTTACACCGTTTTGCACTGAGACAAACGGCACTGCCCAGTATATCAAAGAATGCACAGCTCTAGACATCGACGTTCCTGCAGTGTTTCAATAGCATCATCAAGTATGTTTTGGTTGTTGTTTCTCGGGGTGCCTAGACAGCATGTCAAGCTGGGTTCAGTGTGGCATTTCGTGCGGCAAAGGCTCAACCCAGACCGGATATTCATTCGGTAAAGCTTGTGGGCAGCAAGTATTTGGATGTCGTGTAGTTCGAAACTCCAATATGATTTAGGTTGGGGGGTGTTCTCCTAGCGGCAAGGGTTGTTAGGACGATTATCCCACGATGATGGGTTATGTCCTACGAAATACGTCTAACCAGGATGGCCAAGGTCGCTAACGGCGAGATTCCACGGTAATCGACTCCTAGGTCGCACCATTAGTTAGCTGCTAGTCAATAACTGTTAAATGTAATTAGTTCCCGGTTAATTATCTAAATCGAGGTGTGAGCGTACCCAGTGACAGTACAGGAGAGCTTGAGACTACACATACGGTGCTATAAGCATCGTCGAGTATTGTCGGCGACCGTGTCGTTCCAATTGACTCATCCGGGACCCGGGCCTGATGATCCCACAATTCATCCTTTGAGATTGCATCATTATGCCTGCAGACCTTTACTACGACATGGTATGCTCCGCAACCACCCAAAAAATAAGCAGTAACGATATGTCAGATGCGTCAAAAGTTGTTCGTCTACTCATACTTAAGGCGAAGAAGATTATCTATGATATATCTTGGCGCATGAAGTAGTGGAGACGAAGGTAACTTATCTTACATCCATAAAGACTGGAATCTCACTAGCGTTCTACAACCAACTCGCCCGTTTGAGCATTCTGTTGTCGCTATTATGTCTCAATGTTAATGTTTCCTAACTCGAACGATTGGCTATGACCGGTTCAGGTGATCTTGTAATTCTATTCTCAGCGTCTTCATTTCCTTTCCCGGATTTGCCAGGCACGCAACTCAATGCCCTAATTGCCGTGCCCGTCTATAACTTCTCTGCTGTTGCCCCTAAATATTACTTCCAGAGGTCGAAGCAACGCAATCCACGCCACCAACCACCCCCGTGGAGTGGGTTGACGGAAATCCACCGCCGTACAAAAATATATAGATGGAACTGGCGATATCCCCATATGGATAAATATCGGTGGATATTAGTAAATTACTTTGGCGTATTTTAAAAAACGTTTTTAATGTTAAAATATATATATATATAATTAGCTCTAATGTAAATCGTTTTTTTCCGTAACGAATAACGAATGCTCTTTATCGTTAAGTAACTTATCTTTTAATATTACGTTAATTTAATTCGTTATTTACTTTTTAATCTTTTTATTAATTATAATTTAGAGCTGTATTATGCTTCGGGTTTTATCCGGAAATATAAATAATATATCAAAATTATTAATTGATTTAATTTTATATTACGAACGTAACGTTTATTATATTTAAATTAATATAATATTTAGCTTATTATATAATATATTAATTATTCGGCCTATAATTAAAAAAACGTTTATATTTTATTAATATAAATAATAGCGTAAAAGAATTAAGGGTTATATTAAAAAAACGAAAATATTTTTTCTTTTTACGTATTTAATATATAATAAAATTTTAAACTTTTTAATCTTTAAGTTTAAAGTTTATATATTAAACCTTATATTTATCGAAAATATCCCGAATTTTTATATTAACTAAATTATTTAATTTTATAAGGTTAAAGTTATATCGTAATTATTCGAAATATTGTTATAATTCGTTATAATAACGTTTCGTTTTTTTATTAGTTATATAAATTCCGTCCGTAATAATACCTTTATATAAACGTATTAAATATATTTAAAATAATCGGTTTAATTTCTTTTAAATTATCGTTATCGAAATGTAAAATAAAACGTAAATGTAATAATATATATCGGGGTCTTTTGAAATTTAATATAATATTGGTTTAATTTTAATTAGATTAAATTAAGATTCTTAATTATATATTATAAATTAATAAAGTCTTTATCGTATATTTTAAATTTTTAATATTTATTAATAAAATTTAAAAATTAAAATTATATTTTATACATTACCGTATAAGTTTAACTATTTATATTTTCGTAACTGCCGTATACTATTGTTTTTAAAAATTTTAACCGTATTTTTATAATATTTTAAAATATCCGTTATAAAGTTTAAAATTTTTTAATTATAATTTATTAAATAATTTTCCGTTTATAAGATATAAAAAACGGTAATATTTTTTTATATATACGTTTCCCGTATATAATTTTCTATTTCTTATTCGTACTTAGATATAAAAATTAATATATTAAAAAATCAACGTAATATAAACGTTTAACGGATTATGTATAAATAGAAAAATTAATACGTTATATTATTAAATTATATATTAATAAGCTTTTACGTTTTAATCTCTAAATTATTAAAAGTAACGATTTAATCCGTTTAAATGTCAGATATTCATTCAGACCAATTATTAGCTCACTGAGCTACGAACCCCTCTTGGGTCGTATCAGCGACTGTTATTAAACAACTTCTTATCAGGATTTATATAAGGTCCTATCCTAACCTAATCTTCTTAATTACAAAAGGCTGTATTCTTACAATTACTCCTTTCCTTAAAAGGCCTTAGTTCCCAAAGCCACCGCGTCACCCTCCCGTATAACCGGATTTTCTATACAGGATCTCTTTGCCTAATAGTAACTACCCGTACTTAGCTAAGTCTAACAGTAGCGTTTCTGGCTAAACTCTATTTGGCTAAGGCCAGGGAAAAAAGCCCCATCGTAATTTAAAACAGCGCTAATTAACGCAAAAACAAAAAGTTTAAAACGCAACCTTTACAACCTCCAACCTTTTCATTTTTAATCTTATCGCCTTACTTTCTAACAGTATAACTTTCTTATACATATTATTTTGCGCAACTTTAAATTTATTTATTCGGCTTTTTCTGGCTATTTATTCGGCTCTTTAACCTTTTAAATATTCTGATACGTATATATTTTTAATACGACTTAACATATAACAAAGGTAATCAATCCCATAACACCCCCGTAACAGGTAATCAATCTATTTTAAAAAATATACCCCCTAAAAAAATTAAACTATTAACCCGTCGGGCGTCGAATAAATCGCTGATACAATTATTAAATATTTATTTAAATTAATTATTAACTTATTAAGTTACAAACCCCTTTTAAGTCGTATTAGCGACTGTTATTAAATAGCTTCTTATTAGAATTTATATAAGGTCCTATCCTAGCCTAATCTTTTTAATTACAGGGGGCTATATTCTTACATTAAATAATACGTAATATATTAATAAACTTATCCGAACGAGAAATAATAATAATTAAATTATAAAGTTTTCCGATAAAACTATTTTTACGTTAAAATTTATATTCGGTAATAATAAACGTTTTTTCGCCGTATATATAAATTTCGAAAATTTTAATATTATAATTAAATAATAATATTTTCGTAAAAAAATTAAACGTATAACTAATATAACGACTACGATAATAAACCCCGTTAAAACCAAGCTTGCTACTAATTACCTATATCGCTATATTATTATTCTTCGCGTTATTAAAGGTAAAATAACCGATTTTCTTTTTAATCTTATAAATATTAATTACGTTAAAAATCTTTACCGTTATATTAGGTAACTTTAAAATTAATTTATAAAGCTAATTTTTTTATTACGAAAAAATTAACAAATTTTATTAAAAAAATAGTAATTACCTAATTTTTAACCGTTAAAAGTAATATAAACATATTCCGGCAAACGTAATAATACTTTTATAATTTATTATTTATATTTATAAAAAAACGTTAATAATAAACATTTTAATAATAAAAACGGAAATATAAATATCTTAATTTTATATATAAAATTAAAATATTCGAAAATAATACGTAACTTTTTTTAACGATAATAAACGAATAATTTCTTTTAACGATCTAATTAATTAAAAGGCGATAAAACTACTTTTTATTAAAATTTTTAACTAACGTATTAACTAAAACTTAATCGCAAAAGTTATATATATTATATTCGAAATAATTAAAAATAAAATAAAAAATAAAATATTTTTAACGTTATTTCCGTATACGTTTTAATTTAGCTTTAATATTAAATTTTTGTTTTTTTAAAGGTTATAATTTTATATACCTATTTACGTTTCTCGATACGTTTAATATTATATACTTTAAAAACGCGGCTTAAAAATAACGTTTAAAGTTTTTATTACTAATAATAAATATTTAATTTATAAAAAAAACGGAATAAACGTATGATTAAAAATAAATATTTCGGAAAACAGTAAAAAGGATTATATATTATTATTAAAAATAATAATAAATTTTAAAACGTTATATTTTAAAACCATAATAACGTAATATATTTACGTTAGTATATAAATCGGGTAAATTATTATAAAACGCTTATTGTTATTATAATAATCGAAAAATTACGGAATACGTATATTTTTTAATTTAAAACCTTTAAATTTTATTAGGTATATTAATAACAATTATATAATTATTAAAATATTAATATATTATTTTTATAAAAAACCATACGTTATTTCGAAAAATTAAAAATATATCGGAAACGTACTTAAAATATATAATTCCTATATATTACATATAATAACCTTTATTTCCCTATTAAATAAGCTCGTTAATAATTCCATACTTGAACTTTTCCGAATTTAATTATATTTTTAAAATTATAACTAAATAAAATTATAAAAAAAAACTTTACCGTTAAAGTACCTTAATCGAAAACGTTATAACAATATTATTTTTATTATTCTAATCGTTATATATTACTAAAAAAATTAAATTATTATAAAATTAATATATTTTGCATTTAAAAACAGGATAAAAATAATATATTCATTAATCCGTAATTTATATTTAACGATATAATTATTTTTTAAAACCGAACTCGATATTAAAATAACCGTAAAAATTGAAAAATTCGAAATATAATATATTAGTTATTAAACAATAAACATATTTGAAATTACAAGAAAATAATATATTAAAATATTAAACGTTCCCGGGTAAATAAATCCCCTTTTATAACGCGGTAAATAATTATTTATTAATATTACCACTTTTATAACTAAATTTTACTAATAACGGAATTTATACCGTTACGAAAACCATTTATTATAAATACGATATCCATTTACGAAAGCTTTAAATAAAATAAATATCCATCTTAAAAAAGGCTAAATAGGTGGATTAGGCTTAGCGGTTGCGCAACGAATTGCGCAACCGGTGGACTTCGGTGGAGTTACTTCGACCTCTGATTACTTCAACAAGCCAACAGTAACAGTCTCCAACAGCACGTTCTCCAACGTCACCCTATCGTACACACACCTCGGACAGGATAACTCATCACAACCCAAGCCTTCTTGCTTATATCATCTCCCACTTAGAACGGGAGGTTCCAGGAGGTAGGGGGTGACGGATGGCAGGCCGGCTTATTTCTCGTCTCAGATATTGGCATGGTCGGTGCCCTCGGCGGCGGCTATGGGATGATCATGACTGACGCAGGCGTCGAGGGAGTAGTGCCAGACGACTGGGCTTTGGTGTCGGAGGGCAACGTGAACCTCTACGCCCTACAAAACTTAGCAAGCGTTGGTCTGCGAGACGAAGCCATAATCGGCAAGAGCCCCATCGAATCCATCTAGTTATGGCAAGGGTCCTAGATACAGCTACTGGAGCGAGTGCTCGCAGGGTGGGCGGCAGGATCTGATGTTAGCGCGACGTTACCCTGAACCGGATGACGGCATTGCCGCCAGCCCGCCCCCGATCAACTGGGGAGCCTTTGTGAGTTGTATCCCATTGGCCTACGGTAGTGCTGAACACCTTCCTCGGTAGTGTTGAGCCCGACCGGCGCGAGCTGGGTGAAGCGACTGCTAAGGTAATTGAGTTCTGCGATGCGCTTGATGGACCACCGGACGGTGTCATATCCGACGATGTAACCCGCTTGGAAGTATTCGAATCGCAGACTCTCGTGGATGGAACGTTCATTTGCCCATCGACCAATCGTACAACAAACTCCCAGGAAGCAGTCACTTTCGCAAAGGCAGTATGGGAAGGACATAGAGCTGCCGACGGAAGCTTTATGTGGTATGGCACGAGTATTGGGGCGACACTAGCGGACAACTTTACAGATTTAGCTAGAGACAGTATCGTAATCCCATGGCTTCGATTTTTGTTGAGAAGGATTCTTCTTTCGACTTGAGTAAGACCAAACTATAGGAGTACGAATAGCGATTCCACAAAGGCATATCCGAGTTTGACAGCGTCATTGGGACTAGCGACCCTGATATGAGGGAGTTCAACCGCCAAGTCCCAAGATGCTGACCGTTCATGGCATGGTAGGATCCTTTCTCGTAGCGGATTATGTCAACAGAAGCATTGCTAACACGTCTCAAGGCCGGTCAATTGATCCCTATAAAGGGGACTCGACATTATTACGATGAAGTCTCCAACATAACTCCGGATGTGCGGGACTTCTACCTGCCTTTTGAGGTCCCCGGTCTGGCCCACTGCTCTGGTGGAATAGGAGGTCAGCCCACGGCACTTTTTGAGACTTTACGAAGAGGATGTGTCACAGTCAATATATAGCGCTATTGCTAGCAATGCAATAGCGGCGTCGCTTTTGCGACAGGTTGAAAACTGACCCGCACCTGAGGTTCTCCCTATCTTCTTCCCTGATTTCAATGGGTAGAGTTATGAAAAGATTGTCTTCCCCTATCCACAGAAGACTCTCTTGGATGGGGTGGGTGATACCAAGGATCCCTCGAGTTTCTACCGCATCCGATTCCGCGGCAATCCCTTTTTTTTTCTTTCCATATTTTAATTGACAGGGTTTCAAAGTGATGCATGCCCTTCTATACCTCTTGGACCGCCTCCAGGATGGTCATATTTGCTATTACTTACATGTGACAGTACTCCTTCTAAAGAAGCATGTCCATATGCATAGACAACGTAAAAGTTATAATAGGAATATACTCCTTTCGCCTCTAGTACTGCATATAAGAAACTTCAGTGTAATAAATTCCTCCATAGTAATGGTCATGTTCGAAGTTTTTATTATTATCTCCAAAAGCCACACATCTGGCCTTGCCCTAGCCGCCAAGCCAACTACTCAGCGGTCAATTATACTTGAAGCAGTACACCCTGCGGGCCACGGTGAATGTCCATTTCGTCCGAAAATCCTCGTGCAGGTGCTCGAGGAGGAGCAAAACCAACGCCAAAGCCACCATTCAGTCAAGCATAACAAAAATAGTGTGCATAGTCGCCAGAAAGAACATCGTGGGATAATATAATCCCGTAGAGGGGTAGGTACCACTCTCCGTGGAGGATGCACCACCCCTCGCCTCCATGGTGCTGGTCTAGTGGTGGGTTCTCTCTGAGTACTTGAGTCAACCCGGTTGCTAACTGGTCGTTTGAGTGCTCATATCAACCGCTTAAGGAACGGAAACTGGGGTGCCTTGGTCAACCGAGCTCGTGTAGGTCTGGGTACCCTGATCGGCTGTTTGAGGGATCCTTCGACGTCTAATCGGACTAAGGACCATTCGGACCTACATGGATAAGTTCCATCTCAGTGAGGTATTCTTAGGGGCATGTCTGGATTCTGGCTTACGGTGTGATTTTGCCTGATCCCGCACAACATTGGACTCATCAAACCCCGACAGGCGGGACACTTGAACCGTTCACCATAGATGCAGTCGTCCATTGCACCAAGCATTATTTATGCCAGCTAGTGACCCTGTGGGATATAACTAATATGACAAGTGATTTGCCGCCCTCGTACCTCCCTGCAAAGGTATGGCCCTCGTCACACAAAGATACTGGGTCAATGAGAGTGTGCTGGCATATATAACACAGGAGCGAGTCTTGAATACGATCCACTATCTCTCTGTCAGTAAAGGAGTTTGCTTTTTTTTTTTTTTTTTTTTTTTTTTTTTTTTTTTTTTTTTTTTGCTTTCCTCTGCTGCCATCCAGTTGCGTTTCCTTGGGCAAGCGGATGTCTTTTGGTTGGTTCTCCGAGATAACTGATCAACTCTGAATCCTGGTGTGCCTTAAGCCATGGGTTTTATATTGCGACCATATTAGAGGGCATGTCGATAATTATAGATCTGCAACAACGCATTTTTCTGTCTTGGGCGTTGCGCGGCCAGAACTCCAGGTTAGGTTCGACCCCAAGGGGACTTCTTTGATACTTCTACAGTTGCCTCGGTTCGTAGCTTAATTAGCATTTGCCAAGGGTAGCTAAGTAGGCAGGACTGTCTCGGGGCATCTAAGGGCGGAAAGCGCTATTGCTTTCGTGTTTGTGGCAGTGCTTTCGATTCGCAATGATTCCCAGGGAGGTTGGTAAGACTGGGGTTCCCCCTATTTGGACCAATACTTTAACCAGCTGAAATATAATCGAAAGAATGGCGTGGACACGCTTGAAAAAATGAGCTACTAGGATGTAACTAGGTGTTTATTTATTTTCTTCCAGTATAGCCCACTTTTGAATTTCCCTCGTAAAATAAAGGAATATTTGGCTAACATTTTGCGCTTTTGTGACATTCGTACGAACCGGTTATTGCCAGACGCCCCGCTACCAAGCAAATGTTTTTACGTGACTAGCCGGAAAAACCAAGAGTGAGAATCAATGACGGTTTCAGATGACGTTTTTACCCTTCGACCATGACCTCCTATTGATATCCTCCTCATGCTCGACGGCGTTGATCTCCTTCTCGACCTGCCGCAGATCGATGCGGGCGACGGCATCCGCGCCGTCGAAGATGCGCGCGATCTCCTCGAGCGTGGGCCCTTTAGTCTCGACGTAGAAGAAGTACACGAAGACGAGCTCGACGAAATCCCAGAGCTATTGCACTTCTGTCAGTTCCACATGTGCCACTTTGGCTAATACGCCTCGCTGCCGAGAGGGAATGAGGGGGGAAGAACCTACAGTGTAGAAGAGCATGAGGTACCAGTGGGTGGGCATGCGGTTCCAGGCGAGCTTGTTGGTCTGGTTACTGAGGGCGAGGATGGCCTGAAGGGTGACGTTCATGATCATCATGCCCTTGGCGCGGAGGTGGAAGGGCAGGATCTCGAGGGCGTAGGCGATGAGCAGGCCCGAGAAGCCGATATCATAAAAGATGCCGAAGACCCAGATGAGCACGAGCTGCGCGTAGCCCGCCGCCAGGTTCGTCAGCCCGGACTTCTCGTACACGGCCCCGCACACCGTCCACAGCGCGAACGACACCACCATGCCCGAGATGGACAGCAGGAACAGCGGCCGCCGCCCGAACCGGTCCACGTTGAGCGCCGCGAGCACCGTCACGATCAGGTCCAGGATCGTCTTGCCCCCGCTCAGCTGCGAGATTCCACCGTGTCAGCATCGCTCGTTCACTCTTCCCGTTGCTGGATGGTCTCCACACTTACCGCGAGTTTCTTGTCTTGGTCCGTGACGCCGGCGCCAATGTAGATGGCGTCCATGTAGTTGGAGAACAGGGCGTTACCGCTATATTGAGAGATGACGCCGAGCGAGACCAGGATGGCCAGTCGCCAGCGGTTTCCCTTCGTCTTGAGGAAGTCGAGGTAGCTACCGAAGCGCGAGACCTCCTTCTCGATACGCATCGTCTCTTTGATTTCACGATACTCGAATTGCACTGTCGCGTTGTTCCGGTCACCTCCGCCGTGGTATTTGGCCAGGGTGTGGAGCGCCTCCTCGTGACGGTCCTTCGCCATGAGGTAGCGCGGGGACTCGGGGATCCAGCCGATAAAGACTATCTGAATCACGGAGGGTAAGATCTGAAGGAGTGTTATGGAGCGCCAGGACCAGTCGTTTGTCAGCTGCGCCGTCCCCCAGCCGATCCATGCCACTAGCAGCGCACCCAAGTTCCACTGGATATAATGTCAGCGCTCATGCCCCTATCTCTACATCCAACTACATACCAAGCAGTTGTACACTGCTGTTACGGGACCGCGATGCTGGGGGTGGCAGATCTCGGTCAGCAGTAAGGGGGAAGCCATCTGCGATAGACTGTTGCCGAAGCCGAGGATGAAGCGGCCGGCGACAAACACTAGATCTCCTCAGTACGCGGCAATGGACATAGCTGTGTTCAGTCGACCTACTTTCGTAGCCGTTGCAGAATGCCGATACGCATCCTCCGGCAATCATAAATATGCACCCGTATGTGATGGCCGCCTTCCGCCCGAAATGGTCTGCAACGTAGGGTCTTCGCGCCAGTCAGCAGGTGCAAGCATAGCGGCACGGCCAAGCTTATACTCACGTTATGAAGAAACTGACGATGCTCCCGATGTTGAACAGATTCACCATGAGGCCCAACCAACTGTCAGCAACCTCCTGGGGGTTGTCCGGCCCCTCCTGGGTCATGGGGAAATACTCCTTCCAGCGATCTATCTGCTGCGACGTGTTGACTAACATGCTAAATGCCGCAAAAAAACGTCAGTTCTGAAACAGGATTCCGCGATTCAAGGGATGCCTCACGCATCAAATCCCGTGGTAGCGGACGCGATCATCAAGACGCAGGCCCACGCGTAGAGCTTGCGCAGGTGCGGCTCCTTCATCCAGTAGACCCTCTCGAACTGCGGAACCTCCCAAGAGGCCATGCTCGCCTCGTACTCCTCCTTGTCATCGTAGCGCTGAGCCACAACCTCGGTGATGTGAGGCGTGTGGGCTCGCCCCGGGCGAGAACTAAGGTTCTGCATCTTTGCGGCCTAGGTTCCGAATAGAAGTAGCTTGTTCATGAGAAGGAGCCAGAGTCCGAGAAAGGAGAAAGCTCGGAGGAGGGATGAGTTATGTCGGGGCTGAGGCTTTTTCTATAAGGTGAGAGAGGCCTTGGTGCCATTGACGTGATCGGCATATCTCCCTAACCCACGACACGTCGATCACCCGGGACTACGGCGGCAAGTGATGCGGGGAGTGGCAATATGGAGGCAATCTGGTGTAGTCACCAATGAAGACCCTAGGTCTTAAGAACAGGAGTTATCAACGGCCTCGCCTCCAGTCGAACTTCGGGCCAAGACTCCACATGACCGGATATACTTAGGCCACGGAGTCATTCAATGGCAGGGGTCATTTATGCCATCATCTAACATCCTTTTACCGGCTTCTTGGACGGCCCGCCTCATCAGGGACAGGGACCTGTTGCAGAGACGAAACGAGACGAGACACCGCATCAAACACACCTCTTGGGACATTCCTAAGCTTTGAGTAATACTACCTAGACAAGCAAAACGTGCTTGCTCGCTTATGCGTCCTGGGTTTGCTGTCCGGAAATCATCGCTACCTAGCATAGATAGTAACGAGTAAAAGTCACACCACGCAATATCCCTATTCGGAGAATTCGGATGCGCTTCCATGCGATTACCCATTTCGGACGTGGGCCGAACCCACACACCTCACAAGCGGCGTTCGGCCGGCCGAGTGCCACTGACAGCGCTCATTCGCCGCTCTCTTTCTAGGGTTAGAGCAGGCAACTCCATCCCCAGGCAGGGACCAACCGGGGAACTATATAGACGTATAGGCGGGATGCCCATTTTCTCCTCTGAAGAGCAGGCGAATCGAGAAAAAAGTGAGGTCGGCAGAGTTTTCAATGAATCGGTCACCATGCCGACGTCGTCGGGCGGGAAAAGACCCCGGCTGGAAGAATCCGGCAAAATGCGAAAGCCTCCAATGAAGACCCTTGTCTCCCGGGGGGGCTGCTGCAAGGAGGCAGAATTGGGTTAGGCCCCGCCACTAGCCACCAACTGCACCCTTTGACACTTCATGCGTAGCATGCGAGAAGGAGGAAAGGTAGCCGGATTTCCACCATGACGGGTATGACGAGGCTTCATCCTTGTTTGGGTACGTAATTCCAAACCGCTTCTTGCTTTCCCCCGGCAGGTGGTTGACAAAAAGAATTCGCGGTGTCCCAAACGAGCTAGAGATTTCACAGGCGATTTCTGTTACCAAAACAGAATATATAAAAAATCGCAAAAATGCCATCCATATAAAAGGGAATAATTGAAAACAGCCTGGAACCTCCCGCATATGGCTATTCGTTAAAACCAATGAGTTATTGCCCAAGGAGTTCTGGATGATTATTTGAAAGTCCCCGAACTTTTGTGTCAACCACCCGCCCGGGTGTCATTTGGGGGAAGACCGGGATGCTTAATGACCGAATCTGGGGAAGTGGATCTTTCCCGACGGGGGAGGTTGCATGGGTTCATCCTAACCTCTGATACAACCGCAAACCGTTACACAAGGGAGCCGAGATCAAATGACTCAGCAGACATAGGTCCATCTCCAGAGGCAAGTGACTCATCGGCGATGAGACCTTTTCTCTCACAAATGTAATCATTTGGATCAAGAATCCATCCCTTAAGTACAGACAACTTTCCTCCCATCAACCGAGTGCAATCCTCATAATTCCAAGGGCTTAAGAGAGCGCGTTGATATTTCGTTGGGGAATCATGTCCGTAGGCGTGGTAGGGCCGATATGGGTCAATTAAGCCCAGGAACGGGTATCTGGTGAACCAGGACCTTTCCAGCGAGTTGTAAGTTCTAAACACAAAATGTCAGGCGTGGGTGGTATTCCAATCGTTCGTCACAGGTGCAGGGTGCATGCAGTCATTCTCAGGAATAGATTAAGGGGTGGTCCAGAATTCACCCACAGTGACATGGGCTTGTTTCCTGAAAACTGACGGATCATCCGACTCAGGGGCTGGTGCCAGAATGGCACGAGCCGGCCCCGGGAACACATTCCTAGGACCAGCCTTCCTCAGAGGTAAAACTCGGCGTTACCCCTTCAGGGAAGCAAGGCGTGTGAGGCTTCGGTCATACGAGAGATATCCTAAATGGATAGTGGCAACATAGCTTCGGTGAACTATCATCGAGTGAGATAACTGAAAGTGACGGCGCGATGGGTTCAAATGTTATCTAGTACTAGATACCCGGGTGGCATATATGTATGACCCAGGCTAAACATAGCATCATTTAATTTCAACCGGCAACCAGGCCTTAAAGGTGAAAGCCGTGCTCCCATTGACGCCAGTGACGACCTCGTGCTACTCGGCTGAATGCGGCCAGATCTCGTTGATCGAGGCGATGGGGGGCGCCGGCGCCCGTCTTGAGGAAAGCGAGCACCTTCTCAGGTACCATGGTCGCCATGTTGCGCTCCCAGCAAATCGGGAAAACAACGGTGAGGCTGTTCCAGCCGTGAGCAGCGTAGAAACTATGTGTGAACAGTAACCTGTCGCCGGTACGATGTCGAATTGCTCGGTCATGTAGTACCCCATCGCCTTCAGCGATAGGTCCATGTACGAAGAGATGCATACGCGGAGGGCGTAGACGACGAAGATGGTGGGTGCGGAAAATGTAGACCGGCCGCGAGTTCGTGGTGTCGCGGACGATATCCAATCGTGAGCTTCGTCATGGGCTCCCTTCCGCAGGCCATCGGCATAATAGGGGAATGCCTTGTTAGAATTGGCTCTGACCCGAGCGAAGGCCAGGGCCGCCCAGCCAGTTATGGATCAGTCACAATGAGGACGGGGGCTGCGCTAGGCAATTGACGCGTTGGGGTAGCCAGAAGGTGGTCAAGACTCAAGACTTTGGGCCCTCTAGCTGAAACGGCCCAGCTCTCATGCGCGATGGCGAAAAAAAGATAGAGCAGGGAGAATATGCCCAAGGTGCACGGTGAGAATCGGCTCAAGTAATTCGAGTAGGCTTTACGCAGCTAAAGGCTATGTCCCGGTTAAGAATGTCTTCGAAGTCCCGAGCAGTCCTTCTTTGTCGGCATTGGACGACGCTATCAGACGTACACATCAATCATACCTAGTTTCGGTGAGCCCATTTCGCCGCGAACCCCTAGGGGTTGTCTTGTTGTCATGGTACAGATAAATGGAAACAGATGCCGTGTTCTTTGGATTTTTTGGGGATTGCAACATTTACTTTCTTGGTGCCCCGACCCGAAAAGATCTTATGGGCAGGTTTAGACGGGCCGACCCTAGGGTTGTTGCTGCCTTTGGGAAAAGGGGCATATGTGATCATTATGGAGGGAAGGAAGGCGCAGGGACTTGACACGCGAGTGGGTGCAGCAGCTTCTAGTGTATGTTACGTGCCTGTCTATAGCTGTAGTTCATGTTGTTCTAGTTAGAACATTCTTGAGACGAGTGGTGTACCCTTGAGAATGTGGTCCGTCGTCAGGACCACGTTCTTGTGACATCGAGCCACCAATGCCAACAGCAGAAGAGCTGGCCTTACATCCTAATAGAAGTAATTAATCTCATCAATGGCCGCACATCCATATCTGCCTGGTTGATGCTCGCTGCCTCAGGACATATCCCTATCGACAAACCAGGCGTTCCAATCAGTGGTGCAGTTGTCTCGGCTTAGCATCTTCCGCGAAACTGCTCTTCCCAAATCAGAGTTAGACCGATACAGCCAGACGACATCATGCCACGCTGGGCAAGGAAATCCGAGAAGAGCATGCCCGACTACCGAGATCGTTGGCCGACACAGCAGACGCTCTTGGCTCCGGCAGTAGAAGACGACGTACCCATACGAGTCAAGGCGCTCGAGGCCATCTCGACGGCTTTGGGATGGTTAAACCTGGTGATCCAGCATCTGCAAAAGGACATCGACGAGCACGTCCGTGCCCTCGAGGCAAAGAGACGGGAACGCCTGAGTGCGACAAGGCTGGAGACCTCGCCACGAAGAGGAGTCTTTGGAACCCCGAAACCGGGAAAAAGCACAAACCCCTACGATACGGGCGTTCCGCCGATGGCCACCTCAGAGACCGTGCCAGTGGTCGAGCCTTGGAAATTGGACGTTTCGAACAAGCCTGAGGAGAGACCGAAAACCGGGAGATTCGTGCTTTTTCGGGACGTATCCAACGCCAACGCTGGTCCAGAACCGGATCCCGGTCAGGAGAGCCAACATTCTCATGAACACCCAGAGCCACCTCAGCCCCCTACGGTAGATACGGGCGGTTCAGAGCCCCGCAGGAAATACCGGTGGCGGCGTTTCGGCAAGAAACGTGAATCGCAAACGGCCCATACCCCGGGAAAGCCTCGCGAAGAGGACGAAGCTGAAGACGTCACGGCCTCAATAAGTCCACGGGGAAGATGGAAGAGGGCGAAAGATCGTCGTCCAAGCGCGTACCCCGGCCGAGTCCGTAATCCCACCGGCATGGCCGCCCAGCGAGCGCCGAAGGACCCGAGCCCGAAGGACAAGCAGAATGGGACCGTACCCTCTTCCATGGGCACCGGACCAGCAGTTCCCGATTCTCCCCTCGTCCGACTCCTGGCGGCATTCAGGAGGCACTCGACCTCACCTCACGAGGCCACTACGCCATTGGACATCAATGCCGGTAGCGGTGCTCGACCATCTATACCGGGCCCGAGACGAGTTAGTCAAGAGACACGGGCTTCGGGGGCATCGTCTGGCAGGCAGCGGAAAGGCAGGGCTGGATTCCCGTTACAAAGGCCGTCTCCGCAAGAAAAGGAGGCAACGGCCGCTTCTACTAGCGCAGCATCGGAGGGCGGCCAAAGCGCGAACCGATGCCCCGCTTGCGGGCATTGCAAGCCGCAGGAGGGATCACCTAAGCCGGCATCCAGGCTGCAGTCCAGACGGTCTTCATCCACACCATTGAAAGTTGCTTGTACAAAAAGACGAAAAGGAGATATAGGTCCGAAGTGAAAGGTGTGATAATGAATGAACGGGTAGCATGAGGGGAACGGAAGCGCCGGAACTTAGCGCCGTTGGGAGCAACTTGCGGAGAGTCGCTCGGAGAGAAGCAACCAGAGACATCGAGCTTGGCAGACCTCCCTGCTTACAGCCGCTGGTAGTTTAGCTCACACAGAGCCGACTTCCCAATACGGATTCTGCAGAATCCGGATCATAAATCAGCATAGCAGCATAGCAGCATTGTCAATAGCATGTATATCTTGTGCGACGAACAGGAGACAACCCTCTGACATGCAAGTGGATTATTCGTGCCCACCCCACCCACATAGAGTAACCGCCGTATTTAACTTGAAAAGCTATTGCTTTGTCATCGCATATCGCAACCCATCCTAGAGCTATTAGGGAAAGTCTACCCGTTTTCAGGTTAGCCCACAGATCTCACCAAAAGCTTAGCATCGTCTCAGAGATTCCCAGGACCCGACAGCGCCCTATCTCCGGCACCGGTATTTAACGAATTATGTCAAGCTAATCAGCACGGATGGAACGGAGTTTAACGAAGAACAGTGTGGTATACCGTACTCGGTTGGACCCGTCGGCCACTTACCTAGTATTCGCAACTTGTATCCATTCTGAGTAAAGAATCCTTTTTCGAGAGAGTACATTTTGCGGCTTATTAGAAATAGGGACATAGCCAGCAAGGCAAAGGCACGCAAAGGCAAGGACGCAAGATGCCATCAGTTGTCGCCGAGGGGCATGCAACCTTGTTAACCCGCTTACGTGATCCCCGCCCGACGATCTTGCTGGGTATGGGAAGCTCGGCATCGTAGCACTCGAGGCGGGGTCGTGGAGTTTCCGAGCGGCAGAGAGCCTGCTTACCGTGCACGAATAATGGCGTGTGTGAGGTAGTATCAGATCCAATGTCCAGTCTGCTGCAAACTCCTAGCGGATATAGAGTCGGTGGCTACCGAGGCAGGGAAGCTGTATCCACCGGAATATGCTACCGGAGCTGTATAAATAAATTCAACGCTTCGCCTCATTCTGCAACCGCTGGGCGAATAAACCTCCTCACCTAGGACAGCAACATACATACATTTACAGCTCCCTAATAAGACGCGTATATATCTACTTACCTATCTCACCAGCACAGTAGAAGCTCGAATCCCCTGCATCCACATCGTCAACATGGCATCCAACCCCCCTGGAAAGTGCTGCACAGTCGGTGTCAAGCACGAGTGAGTTCTGATCCCGAAACCAAGCTGTCCTCCGTCACCTACCACACCGCGCCATCCTTAGCAATATCATGCAATGTATCCCGAAGCTCAGCATCTCGAAAGCCCGACTACACACACAACTCTCTCCCCCCCCCCAACACCCCCATCCCCATTGTCACCATCCAAAATGACGCAGACGCAACAAGATAGCTAAGCTCGCTTTCCAACCAACAGAGGCGAACCCACTGGCAAAGACATCAGAGTATCGCAGTGGGACGCCTACCTCGCTACGCCGCCATCCACCGCGGTCGCGCAGCACGCCGACGCCGCGATCCTGTACATCCCGGACGTGATCGGGATCTGGCAGAACAGCAAGCTGATCGCGGACCAGCTCGCGGCGAACGGGTACGCGACGCTGATCGTCGACGTGTTCAACGGGGACCCGTTGCCGCTGAACCGGCCCGGCGACTTCGACCTGTTCGCGTGGCTCGCGGGCGGGTCCAAGGGCGACAACCCGCACACCAAGGAGGCCGTCGACCCCATCGTCGAGGCCGGCCTGCGGTACCTCAGGGAAGAGAGGGGGTTCAAGAAGATCGGCGCCGTGGGGTATTGCTTCGGCGCTAAGGTACGTCTTACTACTTGGGCCGGGGAAGGAATGGAACGGGGTTTGAAAGGTGATGGATGGAAAGATGGACGAGGGTTGTTGCGCTGAGGAAAGAGAGAGAGATCACTGACGCAGACTGCGCAGTACGTCGCGCGCCACTACAAGAACGGCATCCAGGCGGGCTTCATGGCGCACCCGTCGTTCGTCGACGAGGACGAGCTCGAGGGCTTCAAGGCGCCGCTGTCGATCGCGGCGGCCGAGGTGGACGAGAGTAAGCCCTTTTTTCCCGTTGCCCCTTTCCCTTTACTTTCCCCGAACCCCCCCTTTTCCAGCCGCACAATCCCGCGATCGCTAACCACGCGCCAACCCCGCAGTATTCCCGGCGGAGAAGCGGCACAGGTCCGAGGAGATCCTGGCGAAGAAGGGCGACCCGTACCAGATCAACCTGTACTCGCAGGTGGCGCACGGGTTCGCGGTGCGGGGCGACATGGGCAAGAAGCACGAGCGGTACGCCAAGGAGCAGGCGTTCCTGCAGGCCGTGACGTGGTTCGACAACTGGCTCCTGTGAAGCGAGCCGGCAGTGGCGGGGATGGGGTAGTAACGGATGGACGGGGGAGGAAGGGAGAGGGAAAGGGAAGGGGGAAAGGAAGCGGAGGTTATAGAGAGTCTTCCTGGGAGTATGTAGACCGTGTGATGCCATGCGATTGGGAGGGCCGTCGGCGCTTACAAGCGGGATTGCGGGAGATGGCAGAGTAAACCGTGAGTGGAATTGGGAATTTTAAAATATAACACCCAATGCTGACACACGCTGTGCGAAACCCCAATCTATAAACCGAGCCACGCTGCACTATTCCTGAGCCGTAAGGAGGGCGATAAAACCATTAATATTACCCAACGCTACTTAACCATCCTCATAAACTCGCTTTATACCATAGTCACTCCTCCATCTCGATATCTTTCCCTTTTTCTACCCCTCCCCCACTCTCCTTCTCCGTTTCCCGCTCCTTCTCCCTCTCCCTCTCCCTCTCCCTCTCAGCCGCAGCCGCCAACTGGCTCTGCAGCCCCTTCTTGTCGACGCGCATAGCCTGCTCGAGTTCGCGCTCCTCCTCCCTGAGTACCGCCTTCCCTTGCTCCATGAGCCGCCTCTGGCGGCGCCTCTGCTCCTCGACGACCCTCTGGCGCTCCTCGAGCGCCTTCTCCCTCTTGCGCCTGTCCTCGCGCTCCTTCCTCGTCTTCTCGTCCTCCTCTTCCGCCCCGGCCTCCCCGTCCTCGGGCGGCGGGGGCAGCGTCTTGATGTAGCCTTCGACGAGCTCGTCGCGCGTCGCGGGGTCGAGGGCGATGAAGCGCACGTCGGCTAGGACCTGGGGCGGCAGGTTCTGCGGGTGCGTGCGGTTGTTGAGGAGCTTCAGGGGTACCTCGCGCAACAGGGCCGCGAGGTCCTTCTTGCGCGTCTCGGGGGGGAGGCGCAGGTGCGCCGCGTGGTCGCGGTAGAACTTCTCCCTCTCGCGATCCGAGAGTGCCGCGTCGCGCATGGCGGGCTCCTTCTTGTGCTTGCGGCGAAACTCGGGCCAGTAGAGCTTGGGCGGCCCGTTGGCGGCGGGCACCTTGTCCTGCAGGAAGGCGAGGAAGGGGATGCGCGGGTCCCGCTGCTCCTCGCGCGCGCGCTGCTCGCGGAGCGCCCGGATGCGCTCGCGGCTCCACTCCTCCCAGACCTCGCGCCGCGCCTTGGTCGTGGCCAGCGCCGTGTACCGCGGGTCGTCGAAGACGCTGCCGTCCTCGAGCAGCTTCTCCCAGGGGGAATACGGGTTGATGCCGTGGTCGTTGAGCAGGTCCTTGAACAGCTCGCGTGCGTCGGCGTCGGAGAGCCCCACGCCCTCGGCGCCCTCGGGCCACGCGTCGGCGTTGCCGTCGTCGTACTCGCCCGGGTCCAGCCCGTAGTCCTCGCCCATGGCCTGCAGCTGGTACGCGATGTCGTCCTCGTTAAACTCGACGGGCATGTGGACTCCTTCGTCTTGAGCGCCTGGCTCCTCCGTGCGCTGGCGCTTCGAGCGGTGACCTCCTCCTTCCTCGTCTTCGCCACCCTCTCCCTCTCCAGCCCCTTCCTCTTCGCCCTCATCGTCCGTGACCTCGACCTCCTCGTATTCGGACCCCAATTCACTTTCCTCTTCTTCCTCTCGTTGCCGCTTCTGCTGCTGCTGCTGCTGCTGCTCTTTGCTGGCCTCAGCTCCACTCGTCCCCTGACCCTCCCCTTCGGGCTGCGGCTCGGCGCTCTTCGCCTTCTCCCTGATCCCCTTGATGTCCAGCTCCAGCACGCCCTTCATGACCTTCTCGGGGATGCGCCAGTAGCTCGCGTTCTTGACCGGGTTGTACACAAAACGCCGGCCGTACTTGGTGTAGACGAGGATCCAGGGCTCGCAGCCGGGGATGGGGACCTTGGACCGCGGCTTGTCTATGGGCTGCGGCCTAGGTCTACCGTCCCTCCCATCTCCGCCTCCGCCGCGATACCCACCGCGCCCATGTTGGTGTGCCTGTTGTTGTTGTCGCTGCCGCGCCGGGTCGTATTGCGCGAGGAAGGCGTTGGCGGCTGCCGGGTCGGAGAGGTTCGGGACGGATGCGTATTGGAAGTGGCTCAAGTGCGGATTCGGGGCTGCTGGTACAGTTACTGGCACTGGTGGTTGCGCTGGCTGCGGTGGTGACTGTGATGCAGGAGGGATTTCGACGCCCGGTCGCTTGTATGTGGATTCTTTAGTGGTGCTGTTGTAGTAGTATGTATGTCCCGTAGGAGCTTTATGCTCTGTCCAGCCCGGAGGCAGAGGCGGCAGGGGGTTCGGCGACGGTTTATATGTCGATTTTAGCATCTCGTTAAAATTGAATTCACGAGCATGTATTGATAGAAGAATTGTTGTTGTTGTCCATGTCGGGAGAGCTGTCAAGGATCAGTTCCTGTGGATTGTTGGTGAAAGTCTGAGGTTTCTTGGTATGAAATATTCTTGAATTGGGGACATTTGGTTTTCAGAAAAGGTGACGATGCCGTTCCGGAATTTAGCGCGCCGACTCCCGGGGGTCCGGGGCATATTACTTACTACTAGGTACCTTACTAATGTATGTAGGTATGTATGTAGGTGGTAGGTACCAGAGCTATGTACCATGTCGCAGCGCGTCACTCCAAAAGACGTCCTGAGGTGGTCCACTAAAATTCTAATCTGCCGGCTGGTTGGTTACTATTTTAGTGGACTGCACAGGAACGGCATAGCGTCACGCGAGCTAATTCCACCGGATCCCTACTGAGTAACTTGATCCCTAACGTAACTTTTCCCATCCAAAAACAGTTGACGACACCACCCAACTTACATACTTACACACACACATATATACACACACACACACACATATATATATATATATATATATATATATCTTTTTCTGAACGTCCCCACACCCCATCGAGATGTTGTGGAATATCTTCAAATCTATACGTGGCCGGTGACTTGCAACAATGGCCCCGCGATACGATCTGCCCGGACGGAATGGCGATAACGACGGCACGGGAGGCGTAATAGGGGCTATCTCCCGATTCTGGACTGTACGACACAATATCTCTCCCCCTCCTCCCCCCTTTTCCCGCTGCTAGTGATTAGGTCATGGCAATGTCTATGAGACGAAGATTACACACGCATCTCGCAAGTCCGAGGACTAGGTGGTTAAGCTGACTGACCATTGCAGCGTTCCTACGCGCCCGACTATCTCGGCTTCGCCTGCCTTCTGACTGCCTACCTGCTCATCAATTTCCTCGTCGAGCCCTTCCACCGCCTGTTCTTCATCAACGATCTGCGCATCTCCTTCCCGCACGCCGAGGTCGAGCGCGTCCCAGTCTGGTTGAACTTCGTGTACGCGCTGTTCGTGCCGCTGGGTGTCCTGCTGTTCTGGAACGCCGTTGTCTCGCGCGCGAGCTTCCACAAGCAGCACTCGGCCGTGCTCGGGCTCGCCATCAGCCTCGTGCTGGCCTCCTTCCTGACCGACATCGTCAAGAACACCGTGGGGCGGCCGCGCCCGGACCTCGTGGCGCGCTGCAAGCCGGCCGCCGGCACCGCTCCGAACGTCCTCGTCGGCGTCGACGTGTGCACCGAGACGGACCACCACACGCTGCACGACGGCTGGCGGTCCTTCCCCTCGGGCCACTCGAGCTTCAGCTTCGCGGGGCTCGGCTACCTGGCCTTCTTCCTCGCGGGCCAGCTGCGCGTCTTCCGCGACCGCCGCGACCTCGGCCGCGCCCTGCTGTGCCTCGCGCCCCTGCTCGGCGCCGCCCTCATCGCCATCAGCCGCTGCCAGGACTACCGCCACGACGTCTACGACGTGTGCGTCGGCTCCGCCCTCGGCTTCCTTGTCGCCTGGTTCGCCTATCGCCGCTACTGGCCGAGCCTGGGCAGCCGCGACTGCGATGAGCCGTACCCGATCCCCGGCTCGGACCTCGACGAGCGCGACCGCGAGGGCTGGCGCAGGGCGCGCGACGAGGAGGAGGGTGGAGGAGCGGCGGCCGGGCCGATTCTGGGGCGCAGCGCCGGGTACGAGTATGAGATGACCGCGCTCGCGAGAACGACTGACTGACCATGTATCTTAGATGAATCTAGCGCCATCGAGGGACGAAGTTTAGATGAAGAGACTATATAACCGCAAAGCATTGTATTAGCGAATAAAAAAGAATCTGTCTGAAGCTTGCCCTGGAACTTTAGAAAAAATTCAGTGTTTAAAATCTTGACATCATACTCACATCCAGTTGAGGTTTATTACACCGCTCTACGATTTCAAAGATCTTCCATCGACGCGCCAAGAACTTGCTCGTCACGTAAAGAGCGCTTCGGAGAAAGCGCATATCCCTGACATAGCTGGTGGTATCAAGATTCGAGCTGAAAGACGGTTACTTTAGATACCTGACCCGCAACGTCACGATCCTTAGATGCCTCAACCTCGCAATCGAGAAGGGGGCAATTGGCGTCCATTGGCGGCCATTGTCGGCCCTTCCGGTTGTGGTAAGACAAGTATAATCTCACTCCTTGAGCGGGCCTGTAACACCCGGCCTATCCGGATCCTGGTCAACGGCGCCGACCTCACGGACATCGACCTCTACGAGTACCGTAAACATCCGTCCCTCGTCGCTCAGGAACCGACTGCTGGGCCAAGGCACCCTCCGCGAGAACATCCTCGGCGTGGACCCCGAGTCTGTCACCGATGAGCAGCCCCGCGCTGCGCGCCGTGACGCCAGTATCCACGGCTTCATCGCCTCCCGGCCGGACGGCTACAACACCCAGGGCGGGAAGCAAGGGCATCTCCTCGTCCGGCGGGCAGAAGCAGCGCGCCGCCATCGCCCGAGCCTCGATCCGGGAGCCCGGACACCCTTCTGCTCGACGAGGCCACCGGCAGTCTCGATTCCGAGAGCGAGAAACCCGTGCAGGCCGCCCTCGAGAAGGCCGCGGACGGGCGGCACAATGGTGGCGGTTGCGCAGCGACCTCGCCACAGTGCAGAACGCGGACGTCGTTTTCGTGCTGGGTGAGGGGAAGGTGCCCGGGAAAGGAAACCATGCCCGGCTGCTGAAGAACCGCGGCGCCTATCGGACCATGGCGCCTATCGGACTATGGTGGGTCTCTCCCGTCACATGCCCATGCCCAGGTCGACGCTGACTTTTCGATCTGGTGCCAAAGCCGGGCTCTTGACAGATAATTGGCCAGTATTGGTTATAAGCTGTATTGTGTCTGTTTCCGTATCCGGATAAAAGCCCGTTGCTATTTCTTGCTATCTCTCGAGATGCAGAACGCCTCTTTTATTATCTATTAATCCGCGGGGCGGCCAGTGTTGGCGTGTCGGGCTGTAATATAATCATCCCACCCAATTTCTGCCTCTTTGTATACTATTGGTGGACTTCTCCGCTGCCTCTCCCTTTGCTTAGGAGCTTGATTGTACATACTCCTTTCCCTCGTCTTAAGTACGGAAAGTAATTTGCCTTCGTTTTCAGGTACTGAGCTTGCGAAGGGAAGGGAATGAAACGAAGGGTTATTATATTGAAATCTTCTGTACGACTCCCAGGCGTGTTCTTTGTTAAATACCTCCACTGATCCACCATATAGTGTATATGGCTAGAAAGGTAAATTCCTACGGTAATTATATGGAATATACATTGCCAATCCGGCCCGGATCACGCGTCAGTTTCGTTGACCACGTCAAATCGTTATTATTACCAAACTAAACGCTCTATAGCAATCCTACCGCTTATCACCTTTCGCCCTATACAAACTAAGTGGGCAGCTAGGCTAAGGTTGGTACTTATGCCATAACACCGCGACCAATACCATCACCACCATCACTGCAAATATCAAGGCCATATACCCCCAATGGGAGCCTCTCCCCGGCCCCCAAGCCCCCCGGGCCTAAGCCCAACCCTACCCGTTCACACGCTGGCTACAATCCACCATGTTAAAGCCTAAAGCACCACTACTATTGAAACCGGAACGCAAGTAATTTTCCCGGGGAACGCTAATCGTTGGTGGAATTTCCAGAAGCGTTTAGCTTAGTAGAACTAACTATTTATCGTGATCAACCCAACTAGGGCAACTAAATATACCCCTGCGACCTGTAGTAATGGGCATCCGCATGTGAATCTTGGCATGGCCCAAATAGGAAAATAAACGCAAGCATACCCTGTGGCCGGTGCAGGACCTGCCAAAGACCTTAAAGCCCTGGAAGCCCTGGTTCTTAACCCGACCTTGTTATCGAGCTTGTCGTTGACCTCATCGCCGACCTCATCGTCGACCTACGGTGCCCGTCAATGACCTGGCTAACCGCCGACCTGGAAGTCCTGGAAGCCATAGCTAATTGTCGACCCACAAGCCCTGCAAGCCCTAGCCGTCGACCTAGTTAACCGTCAAGCCTTGCAGGCCCTAGCTAACCGGAGAGAAGGGGGGAAGCGGTTCTTGATTTCTTGGTCGGCTGTTAATTCGATGCCCAGCCAGGCCTATACGCAGCCACGTTGACGCCTAGCCGGGTCTATACGCAGCCACGTCGATGCCTCGCCAGGTTGACGCAGTATGTCTACGGCTAGCCAGGGCGGCGGCTAACTGAGGCTTTTAGGGAAAAGAGGGGTCTGGCGGACGCCGTCAACCTCGAGCCCGTTAAAGGTGGGTGCTAGGGGGCGAAGCCTCCCGGCCTTGGGCGTATGACGGCTTGCGTAGTTTAAGCCAGCAGGCCGAACCAGCCGTCATACATTAAAAGGCCTGTACGAACAGCTTAGCATACAAGATCTGGTAAGGATACCGTTTTAAAAAAGTGAGTATATTATGCTTCCGCGGCGCCGCGGTAGCTTTACGTATACCTGAGGTTTAAAGTTATTATATGTTAATATATGAATAGCGCCCATAATGACTTGGGCGAGCAGAGCTATCATCTTATTGTAGCGTGACACTCCAAGAGTTAAACGGGCCGAATATACGGTGTACGGAGTCGATATCACATTTGAAGCCGGAGTTACGGAGCTGTGCAGGGGTGAATCGAAGCAGGCTGAGTGCTCCTAGAACCGCAGGGTGGGATAATACATGCAAGTGAAAGCCTCCTGACTTAGTCCTTGACTTGTTGAGAACGAAAGCTAAAACCTATCTGCTAATTCCCTTCGTCCTGTGTTTCCCTCGCTCTCTACCTTCCTCTTTCTTTTGTTCTTTGTGTTACTGTTCCCATGATGTCCTTGGGAACTCTGATTACAGTTATCACGCGATTTTCCTGCACTTACAAGACATCCGCATCTTGCTGTCCTGAATGGGGTTGGACTGGACTACCTTGAGGGCAGAGTCGGATATCTCAAAAAAAAAACATCTTCTAAATGGCTCTGCATAAGTCCTAAGCCATCGTCACTCTGTGCAGCGCAAAAGGCGCGTGTCACAGACGATGTAACCCCAGAAAAAAGAGGGGTAGTCAGGGTGAAAGACAATATTGTCAGGCTCGCACTTGGCTTGCAGGAAGATTTGGGGTAGACTTCGAATGATGTTAATTTCTCGACCTGCTTGAGCTATATTGAGAATATAGGCCAATGTAACGTGTTTACCGACCTTTGGGTCCAAGTACCGTGCGGGTGGAACGCCGAGACCCGCATTCATATCCCCGCAAATCTTTATAATCAGAACACATGCCTCTGGCATCAGCGATCTGGTCTCGACCCGGCTGAACAACCATAAGCCGACATCATCTTACCAGGAATAGGAAAGATTATACGCCGATCCAACTACCAGGTCTGGAATAGGCCATATGCGCGTGGTAGAATCAGTGTATTATGAATCGACGTCGTTACATCGCCTTATAATCCACCAATGAGGAGCTGCATATCTGGGGTCCGGAGGGACCAGGGAAATATGCAGCCTTATGGTTGGAATCCCAATCGATGACTTCCCCTTGGACAGGGGCAGATGGCGCTAACCTTAATAGTCTTTCAGCTTTCAACCAGAGGTCACGGGCTACTCATGAGATACTGTGGACTTTTGTAAAACGTAACTGACGACTCGTACGAACGACGAGATGCAAAGCCGTTGTGTAGCCGAAGCCATATCCATCATGGAAAGGTCCAAGGCATCCCAAGACAGCCACAGGAAACGGGTTGAATCACGAAGAATGGCGTTACGTAACGCCTCCGGGACGCCTGGATGATCTAGGCCACTTTGCTGAGTATATAAACCGCCTGTCTCCCGGTTCAAGCGATGATATTTTGCCTCCAGGACACCACAGTACTTCATCCGAGCTCAAGCCAGAAACTCGATAGCCATCATCACAATGCAGTTGACCAAGCTCCTTGTCACTTTCCTCCTTCCCCTGGGCATCCTCGCCCTCCCAGCACCCGAGGAAGCCGTCGCAGGCCGCGACGCGGATTCGGAGTTGGACATCTCCGCCGAGGCCGTCGAGGCCCAGGGCTTCAGCGACAACAGCAACGCACCCGCCAAGCTCTTCGCGCGCGACCGCGTGTGCCGCATCAACGGCAGCGGGCGCGTCAACTGCCGTACATGTGCTAGTACTAGCTGCAGTGCTCCTTATTATGTCCAGGGCGGAAGTTACTGTGAGCACATGACCTCAGTTCTCCAGAAACACCATTTCTCGCTTGCGGGAAGCCCTTGTGGAGAGGAAGAGAGACTGACTCGTTGCAGATAACTTCGATTGCGCTGTCCGAGGCGAGTGCGTCACCATCGGCGGCGTCACAAATTGCGTCTGGCAACGACTCGTGCGGGAGCGCTGCTACGTCAACGGCTATTACACAGATGCCGGTTGCACTTATGGTAGGTAGCCTACTTCAACAGCTCTCTGGACTTGGCTGACCCCGTAACAGACAGTCTTGGACCGTGCTAAGCAAGGGCTTGTGCTTCATCCTAGATGAAGAACGGCTTTTGGAAGGGGGAAGAGGACGAAACAGATGACCGAAGAGAGCAAAGCATTTGGGAGGGAATAATATTGCAAAGGGAACCAGTCAGTCTCTGAACTGAACGTTGGGGAGCGCAGGATATGGGCGGGACAATTCTGGCTTCTCGCGGAGGCAAATATATTCAAGGGCGGCAGTTCTTGGAAATCCATTCATTACCCGGACGTCACTTGAGTCCTTGGGTTGGGGGGGGGAGCTCGCTCTTGTTAGGGCTGAGCTACATGCACTCCTTAACATAGTTAATATTAGTTATCGTTAACTCCGTAGCACTTATAAGATGCACAAGTAAGTGCAACTTGCCAGGGTTTCCTTATTTACTACTTCTATATAGTCCACCATATCATTCAAGGTTAGCAGGTGAACGATAAGGGGCAATTCGGTTACCTTCAACATGGTAAGCTGTTTAACCTTTTAATACGAAAGTAGGAAACTTCGACGAATTAAAAAAAAAAGAAATTAACCGTCTACCTATAATTTTGTTTAATACGGATTTCGTAATTAAAAATTATGATCCGTACGATTAATAAATTAATTAATTTTAATTATATATATCACCGAAAACTAAGGACGATATTTACTAGCAAGAAATAAAAATACTTTAAGTATAAACCTTAAAATATATCCTCGGAAATATTTAAATATCTTTAACATTAATAGCTTATATTAAAATTAACCGAACTGCCTCTTAAAATAATATAATAATTTTATTTAAAAAGCTAGTAAAGAGAGCGTTTATAAATTAGGGCCTGAACGACAACGGCTTAGGGGACTAATGGCCTAATGGCCGGCTACTTCGCATGGGTCAACATATAGCTTGAAGTTACTCGAAAAAGTTGATGGCAAGTTGATAGCGCTTCCTAAGCAACTGTTTATTACAGTCGCTTAGGAAGCGCCGCCATTTTCTATTATTTTATGTAATGTTTTTGTTATCGACTTATTATTTACTTTTTTAAGGCAAATAAACGAATTTTAGCGGAAGTTTAATAAGGACCTATTAAAAGATAGATTTTATTTAGACTTATTATTTCTACGGGGTAACGGCTAAGGATTTATTAAAGCAAATATTCTTTAAAGCGGGTGTAGCGGTGTTTATGTTAGTGTTATTAGGCTATTAGTATCAGATAAAGGGGATATTAGTTATGTTGTTGTATTAGGTTAACTTGCGTATGTTTCTTATACGCATATAGCTTTTGTATAACTTAATAACGGAACATATATCTTTCGATTAGAAAAACCCTTTCCGTATATAAAATACGTTTAATACCCCTTATTAGTTAATATATCCCTTTAATACCTTAAAGCATTTATGGTATTAATCGTTACGTATTATTACTTTTTAAAATTATAACTTTTTATTTTACCTTTTTTCTGGTAATTAAGTTTTTTTAATTAGTTAATTCCTTTTTTAAAATTATTCGTAAGATATTTTTCCGCCGTTTAAAGGTTTCCGTAATATTTACTAGTTTTAATTGCTTTTTAAAATGCTTAAATAATTTACGTAATAAGGCTTTAATTAATTTATTAACTAATATATCGCTTATAAATATATAATCTATTTTAATTAAATCCTTTTTTATAGTTTTTTATAATTAGTAATTATATATATTTACGTATTATAATTTCGTTTATAGTAAGGTAACGTTAGCGTTAATAAACCGTATAATCTATTAATTATCGCATTATATATATAACGGTTTAATATTTAAAGTAACTTTTAACTTTTTAATTAATCGAAAATTAAATAAAGTTTTTTTAATAGCCTGCGTAAAAAATAATAACTTTGCTTTTATTATAAAAGTAATTATTATATCTTACTTATTCGCTTATTATTTTATTACTTTTCCAAATAACTTTATAACGTAAACTTAAAAGCTTTTTCGATTAATCGTATTATTTGTAAAAAATATATCGTTTCAGGTATTTAATAAATTTTCGCTTCCCAATTATAACGCTAATATTTTAATCCCGATTAGGTATAATATAATTCGATTAATAGTTTTATAATATACGTTATTAAAATTCAAGTTAAAATAGGTAAATCGGGATACGGTAAAGGATATATCGGGTTATATATTAATCGTTACGTAAAAAATAAAATCAATTTTTTTTGGTATTTATTAACAAAACCTAAATAAGTTAAATTAAAATTCGGTAATAGTTTAACGTTAATTATAGGCGTTTTTAGGAAATTATTTAGTTTTTTTTTTAGGAATTAAATTTATTTTTAATTATTTCGATACCTAGGAATTATTATAAATTCTTACCTTTTATAAGGGTATATTATTTTCGAATTTATTAAATTAATTAATTAACGAAATCTTAATTTTCCTTACGATATATTATCATAATATTATCTAAAAAAAAAAATTCCCCTTAACGAATAAAATAATAAAGTTTATAAAAACCAGGGTTAAATCTTAAATTTTTAAATATTCCAGTAAATTCTTTTTACCAAAATAAAAATAACTCCCTTAATTCATATAATACTTTTCTAATTAGGAAAATTTTATTACGTTATAAACATCTTAAAAGTATCTTTATATACATTTTATAAAGTAATTAAGTGTTAATAAAAACGTTAATAGCGTTATATTACTTTAGGTTTAAATCGAATTTAACTATAATAATAATTAAGATTTTAAATAACCTTTTAATTAAAATATATACGTATATATTATTATAAACGTTTTTAAGTTATTAATTGCCTCGTATAATAAAATAAATCTTACATTTTTAAAAGTAACTATATTTATTAAATTTATAAACGTATATTTATATATATTTTAAAACCTATTTCCATCCAATAAAAAATTAATTAATCATTTCTTAATATCGTATCTTTTTATAACTTTGTAAATACACCTTTTTATCTTTACGAAATATTTTCTTTAACGGGTATATATTTACCTTTTTATAACTTTATAACGGTAACGCTAAATTATACTTATATACCCGGTTTTATAATTTAAATACTTTTTTATATATTAAAATATTATTACCTTTCCGATTAAAATAACGCATATTTTAAGTAATTAACTTCCTTAAATTTTCGTAATTTACCGGCCGGTTATCGTACGTACTTATAAAAAAAACTAAACGTCTTATAAAAAATACAGCTTTTTATATTTTATATTTGTTTTAGATAATTCTTTTTTAATACGGAATATACGGGGGGCTTACGTTTATTATCCGTAAAATACTTTCGGTTTTTACCGATACTTTAAATTAAATAATATAAAAAAAACTTAAAATTACTTTTATTTTTTTCGTCAGCGTAATAATCGTAATAATTATTAAGGTAAATATTAATAATAGTAATAATCCAAGGAACGGAAATAATTCGAATATAACGGTCGTATATAAATAATTAATTCCTTATAAATAAACTTATTTTTTCTTATTCCGTACGGTTTTATATTAATACCTTTTTAAAATTATTCCTCCTATTTAGCCGGTAATTAAATTATTTTATTTAGGTTTTTATTCTTTTCTTATATATAAATTAAATAATTATTATTTTAATTAAATATTTTTATTTATAAAACAACTTTTGTAACTTTTTTTAAAACATATAAAAAGTTATGTTTAAAGTTTTTAATATTACTTAAAAAAATAGCTTTTTCGTTAAATTATACGTTTCGAATAATAATAACCTTATTAATTAACGGATTCTAAATTTCGTAAATATTTATAAATCGGTAATTAATTAAAAAGCTAATTTATAATTTAAAATTTAATTTTTAAAATTTTTATTTTTTTCTTTATAGCTACAATTATTATAATATAAACTATATAATTATATATTCGTAAGTAAATTTATTATAATTTCCGATTAAACATTATAACGTTATTTTTATACGTTAAGTAAATATAATAAATTTTATATAGGCTTTATTAAAAAAATACGTATTTAAAAATACGGTTATATAGGTATACTATTATTTAAAAAATATATACGATTAAAAACGAAAATAATTTAACGCTATTTCGTATTGTAATCGCTTTTTTTTAATTATACCTTTTAAATATTTTATATCTATATTCTAGGTTTAAATATAAAATATTAAAGGCTTAAATCTAATATTAAAAAAAGACTATTATAATATATCTTAAAATTAATAATTTTTTAAAATTTCGTTATCGTATTCGATTACTTATAAAAAAACCTTATCCTAATTTTTTAAAGCTTTTAAAAAATATTCGAATGTTGTAATTAATATATTTTACTTTCGATTTTTAAAGTAAATATCCTAAATAAATCTTAAATATTTATCGGTAGCGAATATAACGTATTTATATTTCTTAAGGTTTTTTTTTCGAAATTTATAAAATCGATAACGATTTTTTATTTTAATCGGGAAATTGTTTTTTTCGGTTCGTAATATATTTACCTTTTAACTTTCGCCTTATTATATATTTAGTATTTAATTATTATAAAACTTTTTAAACGTATTTTTAATATAAAATTATAATTAAACGATTATTTCGGGCCTTAAATAACTTAATTTTAAGTATTATATAATATCGTTACTAGTTTGTAATAATTTCGTTATTTACGAATTAACGTTTCGTTTATAAGTTATAAAAATTACATAAATAACTGTTATATTAATATTTTCGATAACGAATTAATTAAATTTATTTATTAACGTAATAACTATTTAATTATATTTATTTAAATAAAATTATTAATTTTTCGGTTATTTTACCAATACTTTTTTTTTCGGAATTACCGGAAAAATACCAAGTTATATACAAAACTTTCGTAATAAACCATATCGTACAAATATAACGCTTTCGTACTATTAAAGCTTCGAAATATTACGTTAACTTTTTCGTATTTTTTAATCGAAATAAAGTTATTATTTATATATACCTTATTACCTTATATAATTTATTTAAAATTTAGGAACCTATTAATAAGGTTAAAGATATATATCGTAAACCTTAAGTTTAAAATAAATAAATTTTTTAAAAAGTAAAGTATAACGTATTAAATAAGCGAGCTGCGCGGTTTTTAGTACCTTGTAATAATTAATCCAAATAACTTAACAATAACATATCGTATTAATTTAAATTAATCGGATTCTTTTTCGTTAGATGTCTTTATAATTTTTTTATAAATACGCGTATTATATCCGGGTTTACTGTAAACGTTATATTTCCGTTTTTTCGTTTTAACCTTTTTACGACGATTACTTTTAATTATTATTAGTTGTATTTTTCCATTACTTTTTTCCTTTTCGGCTAGAAAAGCTTGTTTTTTTTGTATAGTAAATATCTCTTTTTTTTAAAGACGTTTATTTTTAGTTCTTTAACGTTTGCTTAAAATGTAGTTAGTTTCGCGTAATTAGGCGATTTTTTGTTTAAGGAGAATAACTTTATGTTAAAATATTAGCTAATTTTTGGTTAAAAAATTAACCGATTTAATAATTCTTGTCGGCAAGCTACTTTAATAATTTTTAATTTTTTTTTGTAAGTAACGTTTTTATTTTTTGGTTTTTTTAATATTTTTAAGGGTTTTCGTAAGCGGAAAAATAAAACCGGCGGAAATTAACGGGAAAACGGTTGGCGTAAGTATAACTAAAGGAATTTCGAATTCGAAAAAAACGGTATTAAAATTAAATAAAACGAGATTAATAACGGCGAATCCGGATTTAATATTATCGGATATTATAATAGTTTTAAACGTATCGTAAAAACCGGTAAGGAAATTTTTTTTGGCGATATAGGTATAATAATGTCGTATTAAATTTTCGATATATAACGAATAAGCGCGTTTTAAAAAAGAAAAATAAGATACGTTAAAAGGTTAAAGTTTATATAACGAATATGCGGGTATATAAAATATAATAATATCGTAATTGGCGTAATATTTTTCGAATTTTATCGAATAATGGTTTTCGTAATTATTAAAAATAAAAAAACGTTTTAATTTTTTTATATGCGTTCGGATATATTAATCGAAATATTAAATTTATTTTAAACTTAATTTGTTCGTTATTTAATTATTATTATTTAATGTAATTTTTTAACCGGTTATTAGTAATAAGTTATTACGGAATTAAGATTTAAGGTAATTTTTCCCCGTTATAATAATAAATGGCGGTATAATTTAACTTTAGAAATTAATAACCTAAATAATTATAATTTATTTTTTATTTTTTTGTTAAGTTTATTTAGGTTTTTTATGTTTTTCGGTATTAGTAATTATTATGTCCGTTATTATAAAAAGTTTTATTAAAAATTTAGTTTCGTCGAAATTGTAAATATTTTTTTCCGTAATGCCGTATTTTACGATAATAACCCGAATAAATTCGAATTATTTACGAAATATTTTTAAATTTTCGTATAATACCCGTTAATAATCGATTTTCCGATTTAAACGTATTTAAAGTTTTTATTGCCGTTTAATAAAGTTCGACGTTTATTTAATTTTGATGCGTTCCGTAACGTACTGGGTTAGTAATAGATTAGTTATATTTTTAACATATTAAAGCCGGATAGGAAACGTTTATATATTTAGGTTAAGGATTTGGTCGATAATGGATTTTTTTTCGGTTAGCGTTAATTTTCGCGAATTGGGTACGGTATTGGGTCGGGTAAATTTATTATTATATCGGAATTTTAAAGTAAAAGGTATAACCGTATATATAAAACTAAGTTTTATATAAAAAAGTTTAAGGTTTTTTTTTTAATTTAAATAATTAAGTTTATTTTAACTTTTTTTGTAAGTTGTTTTATAAAAGTAATGTTAAGAAATAAATAATTAAAATTGAATGGTAAGAAAGTTAAAAAAAACCGCGTAGTTCGCTTGTTTGTGCAGCTTGTTTATCTGATACGTTAACGTATATTATATTACGTTAATTAAAAATTAAAAAATACCCCAGGACCCGTTTTACTCCTTTTAAAATAAATTTATTTTTTAAATAATAATTTTCTTTATACTTTTTAATAAACGGTTAATCTTTTTATTTAAATTAATTAAAAAATATCCGGCTTTAAACATATATTAACGTCCTATATAAATACTCCGGACGTACAAATACTCCGGACGGTTTTTAGCATATTTTACTTACCGAACTGCAATTAATCATTTTTTAACATTAATAATATAAAACAGCTTACAAAAAAAGCGAAAATAAACTTAGCCGTTTAAGTTAAAAAACGAAATCCAAAACTTAATTATACGACATTTAGTTTTATATATAAAATCGCAAAATTTACTTTGTATAAACGATATACCGGTATATTTTCTTATAATAACTATATATCTAAATTGCGAAAATTAACGCCGATCGAAAAAAAATTAATTATCGACCAAATTCTTAACTTAAATACGTAAAGGTTTTTTATCCGGCTTTAATATATTAAAGATATAACTAATATATTATTTACTTAACGCGTTTTAATATATATCGGAATTAACTAAATATCGAATTTTATTAAACAATAAAAAAAACTTTAAACGCGTTTAAATCGGCAAATCGATTATTAACGGATATTATACGAAAATTTAAAAATATTTCGTAAATAATTCGAATTTATTCGGGTTATTATTGCAAAATATAATATTATAAAAAAAATATTTATAATTTCGACGAAACTAAATTTTTAATAAAACATTTTATAATAGCGGGTATAATAATTATTAATACCGAAAAACGTAAAAAACTTAAATAAATTTAATAAAAAAATAAAAAATAAATTATAATTATCCAAATTATTAATTCTTATAACTAAATTATACCGTTATTTATTATTATAACAAAAAGAATTACCTTAAATTTTAATATTACGATAATTTCTTATTGATAATTAATTAAAAAATCATATTAAATAATAATAACTAAATAATAAATAAATTAAATTTAAAATAAATTTAACATTTTAATAAATATATTCGAATATATACGAAAAAATCGAAACGTTTTTTAATTTTTAACGGTTACGAAAACCATTATTCGATAAAATTCGAAAAATATTACGTTAATTACGACATTATTACGTTTTACATACCCACGCATTATTCGCATAAATTTTAATCTTTTAATATATTTTATTTTTTTATTTTAAAACGTACTTATTCGTTATATATCGAAAATTTAATATAACGCCATTATACTTATATTACCAAAAAAAAATTTCTCGCCGGCTTTTACGATACGTTTAAAACTGCTATAACGTTTAATAATATTAAATCTGGATTTGCAAAAATTAACCTTATTTTATTCGATCTTAATAACGTTTTTTTCGAATTTGAAATTCCTTTAATTATACCTACGCCGATTATCTTCCCGTTAAACTTTACCAATTTTATTTCTCCGCCCGCAAAAATCTTTAAAAATATCCATAAAATAATAAAATAAAAACGTTATTTATAAAAGAAAATCAGAAATTATTAGGGTAGCTCGCCGACAAAAATATTTAAATCAGTTAATCTTATAACAAAAAATTATATATTACTTTTATATAAAACCGCTTTTTTTCGAGAAAAAAATATCCAATTATACAAAACGAATTACATTTTAAATAAACGTTAAAAAACTAAAAATAAACGTTTTCAAAAAGAAAAAATATTTACTATATAAAAAAAACAAACTCTTTTAACTTAAAAAGAAAAAAATAATAAAAAAATATAGCTAATAACAACTGGAAAATGTTATCGCAAAAAAATTAAAATAAAAGAACGAAAATATAACTTCTATAACAAACCCGGATATAATACGCGTACTTATAAAAAAGCTATAAAAATATCTAACAAAAAAAATCCGATTAATTTAAATCAATACGATATATTGTTATTAAATTATTTAAATTTATTATTACGAAATCCCAAAAACCATCCGAAGTACTTATACGTCCGGAGTACTTATATAGGACGTTACTATCCTATTATTAAAACGGAAATTTATTAAAACTTTATTAAAAAAATACATAATAATATTAAAAAAAACCTATAAAAAAACTTAAATACGTTTTATAACGGGTTTTTTATATATCTAATTTTTAACGTTTTCGCTTATTATCATTTCGGTTCGAATAAAAACCTTTACAATTTTCTTATCTTAACCTATGCCTTAAAATCTTTTTTTACAGTTAAAAGTTATCCTTAATATTTTCTTAATTAAAATCGTTCTAATTAAAAAGGTCCATAGATATCTCGTAAAAAATCGGAAACGTTATTTTAATATTTTTCGATATAAATTATAAATAAATTGTAATCTAGTAATTTAAAAAATTAGCCGTTATTTTTTAATAATTAATCGTACCGTTATCGATTTCGGCTTTTTTATTATTTAAAACGTAATTATTTAAATCCTTATAATAAAAACCAATATTATATATAAATCGTTAACTTATACGATCGTTATTTTCGATTTTAAAACCTTATATTATTATCCCTAAGTTATAATTTTTTATTACCTTATAATTTATTTATTTAATCTCTTCGCCGACTTCGAAATTTACTTTAATTTTTTACGGTACTCCCGTTAAATATTAATTCAAAATCTAATATTATATACCTTACCGGATTTAACCAGCTTAATATATCATTTCCGTAAACTCTTTCTTAAAAAAAAATTTATTTTTTTAATTATTAAAAATATTAATTTCAGAACTTATTTTATAAAATCGTTATTACTTTTTCGAAAAATCTCGAATTTACGATTTTTATAAATATATGCTGTAAAGTTCTAATTATAAACTTATTTATTTTCGGTTATTATTTTAAAGGTATTCGTTTAATAACTAATATAATCGATTTTTTCGTAAATTCTTTCGGAAAATATAAATATAATTAACAAATTACTTAAAGTATTATTTCGTATCGTATAACGAATTCGGTTTTTTAAATATAAAGTTATATCGGGTTTTATTAATTTAATAGGTTATAAAAATAACTAATTAAAATTAATATAATCCTATAACGTCCTATATAAGCACTCCGGACGTATAAGTATTCCGGACGGTTTTTTAACACCTCGTAATAACAAATTTAAATAACTTAACCATAATATATTTAATTGATTTAAATCGACGGTATTCTTTTTCGTTAATTATATCTATAGCCTTTTAGTAAGTGTACGTATTAATTAAGGCTTATTACGGACGTTATATTATTATTTTTTCTTATTAACCTATATATAACCGATTACTTTCTTAACGTACGTATATTAATATTACCCCCATTTCGAAAATATTAAAATCGACCGACAAGAAAACGGTTACCGACCGAATACCTAACCTATATACGCAAACGTTTTTTGTCCGGCTTTAATACGTGGAAAATATTCGCAAAATACGTCGTATTTAAAGGTTATAAGGCGCGTTATAAGGTTACGGGGTAAAGCTGCGGGGTAAGGCTATAAGGCTTGTTATAAGGAACGTTAAAAAGTACGTCGGGAGGTTTGTTACGGTATTATAGGACTTATTAAAATAACAATTCGACTTTATATACTTAAATAGTTAAAATAAACGTTTCTAATAAAAAAGAACATTTACTATACGGGATAAATACGTTTTTTTAGCCGGCAGAAAAGTAATAGTAAAAAATTATTATTAACAGCTATTATAGTTTATCGGTTGTATATAAGTTAACAAAAAAAAAAAAAAATATAACGTCCGCATTAAGCTTTATATAATACGTATACTTAGTAAAAAGCTATAAATATAATTAACGAAAAAGAATACCGTCGATTTAAATTAATTAGATATATTATGGTTAAATTATTTAAATTTGTTATTACGAGGTGCTAAAAACCGTCCGGAGTACTTATGCGTCCAGAGTGCTTGCATATAACGTTATATCAAAAACGTACGCTTTAATTTAGAATTCGCCCTTAAAACGGTTTTAATCTTTAAATATATTATAAATAACGGAAAACATTAATAATACCGTTATTATTATAATTAATAAAATATATAAATAATTATTATTAATATATAATCTATAGCGTTTTACTAATAACTAATTAATTAATAATAACGCAAATTAAATAAATAAAACTTTTAATTATTAAATAAAAGGGATATTAGTTATGTTGTTATATTAAGCTAATTTACGTATATTTCTTATATAGATACAGCTTTTATATAACCTAGTAACGGAATATATATCTTCCGATTAAAAAGACCCTTTCCGTATATAAAGTGCGTTTAGCACCCCCTGCTAGCTAACAATTAGTCCCTTTATTTTTGCCCTTAAGCCCGTTATCGTTCAGGCCCTTAGTTTATAAAGCCTTTAATGGAGCGTTATATTTTATATACGTTATATAAGTATATATTTATATATATATAATATATATAATTAATTTTAAAAACAATTAAATTTTAAAATAAAAACCGTAGTATATCGTTATACCTTAATATAATAAGGATATACCCTTTATATATTTTAATTAATTTACTTTATCACTTTAATATAGAATTACAACTTATATATATAAGATCTAGTTAGTAAAGCCAGCAGTAGATTCTTGACGTACATCAGCACTATAAATCCACCTTTAACCAACCAACTCAGCATCTATTTAATAGGCCAACATGGCCTCAGCTGGCAGGTTATAGACTACCAAGAAACCCGAACGTTAGCTCGGCCGCGGCCGGAGCCCATCAGATATGGACGAGGCCGCCACTGCTCAAAGTCCGAATGACTCCACTCTCGATAGATATCGAACACACCTGATGCTTGATTGTCAAATATTCCATTGGCAAGAATATAGCGTCTCGGGTCTAGCATTGAGGGAGGGCATAGCAAGATGAACTGCGTATTTGTTGGGTGCCAAGGTGCGACCCTTTTTAAGGCCCAGGCACCCGCCAGTGAGGGTCTGGCCTGGGTATATATAGGGGGCTTCGCCCCGGAATAATTAGGGAGAGATAAACATTTATGGCCATCTGTTTGCTGTATACTACGAACTACCCGCTACGTTGCTTCTTCTGCCTTTCACTCTGCACCCCCCCC